>JAODAL010028505.1:0-53212 GCA_025379985.1 Phyllomedusa bahiana
TTCCCAATCTTCTACATAAGCTGACTGAAAATAAAAGGTACAACGCCCGCATTGTCTGGGAGCAGTGGTGGAACCAAGATTCATAGTGTCAAAAAATTGGATGTGGCCCAAATTTAAATCATGGAAAAAAGATTAAAGGTATAAAAAAACCCCTTATATCAGTGAAATTTTAAATAACACCACCTAACACAGAGGTATAAAAAAAACCCCGCCATATTCAGTAAAAAATTTTAATAATACCGCCTATATCAGAGAGTAAAAATAAAACTCCATATATCAGAGAGGTATAAAATAATACAGCCATATATCGGGATGGTATAAATAATACCTCCATATATAAGGGAGGGATATATAATACCGCCATAGATCAGAGAGGTATATATAATACTCCTTTAATCAGTGAGGTATAAATAACCCCGCATTATCGAGAGGTAAAATAAAACCCGCCTATTTTCGGAGGTTTTAAAATAAATATATATTGGTTTGCACTGAAATTCTATAACTGAAATCTAATGAAACCTCCCAGAAGGGGTGTGTCTTCCACAATCGGGGTAAGGTCACCTTTTCCCTCCCCCCAAAGGGGTTTCTGTGCGCCCCCTTTTCTTAGGCAGTTTGTGCTGTGTCCCTACACTGTTGTTAGTTGTGTTGAACGCCGTCCATACTTGGTTTCGCATCCCGCAGGATGATCTGCGGGTTTCTGAGGGAGTAGTTGTCCTATAATACATCAGGTCTCCATTGTTCTGGATGGGAATCCCGTCCTGCCCGCCACTTTCCCATTCACCGCCAGACTGTGCCCTCTGATTTCCTGCAGAACCGGTTGTGTCCGTATAATGGTTTGATGTTACACAACTCTGCTTAATCTGCGGCTCCGCATTGTCGTAACTATAAATCACGCGTCGGCCGGATTTCCGAGCGGTAATTATTATCCATCAGTGGGAAAAGTGAGGAGACAATGGCTGCACGTGGGAGCGCCCGCATCACTCCCCAAATACCCCGCCCCAAACCTAGGGCAGAGGGCACCAGGGAGCAATGACCGGCAAAACGTGTTCAACGAGTTGTTCCCTCATGCCAACTCTCCCGTTTTTTGGGTGGGGGTCCCCCCCCCCACCCCCGGGGAAGGGCGATTCCTCCCGCCCAGAGGCAGCGGGGGTTTTTAAATGACCCCGGGCGGAGTAGCACAGGACGCTCCTACAGGCCAAAAGGGGGGAAGCGCACAATCAGTGCCGTACGGAAAAGGGGCGGGGGGATCGTTCCCTTCCCCCCCCTTTCTCCCTGTATTTCAGCGGCTGGTTGGGGTGTAATAAAGATCAAAAACGCAGGGGGTGTGGGGGCGCATCATCCCCTGGACGCTGAGGAGATGTCGGGAGCTGGACGGGGCTTGGGGTTTTTTGAGGGTTTTAGTCGTTTTTATTATTTTTGTTTATTAGCTTCATGGGGCACCACCTGGCTACTGGGGGCAATGCCTGGCTACTGGGGCAATACCTGGCTACTGGGGAATACCTGGCTACTGGGGCAATACCAGGCTACTGGGCACAAGGCATGGCGACTGGGGCAATACCTGGCTACTGGGGGCAATACCTGGCTACTGGGGACAATACCTGGCTACTGGGGACAATACCTGGCTACTGAGGCAATACCTGGCTACTGGGGACAATACCTGGCTACTGGGGACAATGCCTGGCTACTGGGGCAATACCTGGCTACTGGGGACATGGCCTGGCTACTGGGGGCAATACCTGTCTACTTGGGGCAATACCTGGCTACTGGGGGAAATACCTGGCTACTGGGGACAATGCCTGGCTACAAGGGTGCACTACCTGGCTACAAGGGGGCACTACCTGGCTATCGGGGGCACTACCTGGCTACAGGGGGCACTACCTGGCTACAAGGGGCACTACCTGGCTATAGGGGGCACTACCTGGCTATAAGGGGGCACTACCTGGCTACAGGGGGCACTACCTGGCTACAAGGGGGCACTACCTGGCTACAAGGGGGCACTACCTGGCTATAGGGGGCACTACCTGGCTACAAGGGGGCACTACCTGGCTACAAAGGGGGCACTACCTGGCTATAGGGGGCACTACCTGTCTACAAGGGGCACTACCTGGCTATTAGGGGTCACTGCCTGGCTATTAGGGGGCACTACCTGACTACAAGGGGGAACTACCTGGCTATAAGGGGCTAATACCTAGCTATAAGAGCAATACCTGGCTAGAGGGCCATCTACCTGGCTTTCTTACAGAGCGGTTATGCATTTAGGTGGAGTGGGTGTGGCTTTTTCCAAGGGGCGTGGCACACCAACAAGATGGGCATGCCACGCGCGCCGCCCTTAAGAATCTCCCACTTTTCCACTTTCAAAAGTTGGCAAGTATGCAGTCATCTCCCAGCAATGGCAGCTTTACATAGGGCTGCACTATAAAGGGGTTCTCCACTTTGGACAATTATTGCTTGTTGTGTCCTCCCTCCTGGGGCCCCCCAACAATCAGCTATGGGGAAGCCTGGCAGTAATCGCTCAATTTCCCTGCAGCGCCCCCTACAGGAGAGATTAAGACATTACACAGCGCCCATTCATATCAATGAGCTGTGTGTGTAACGCGGGTCAGGCCGGGTCCTCCAGAGCCGGAGACGCTCTTTATAGCCGCTCTATCCCCCCAGAATCTCCTAAGAGGGCTCAGAATATGGGATCTGTACCCCGGAGAGCCCCTTTAATCTACCACATCTTGTGCATCACAGACAGAGTGCAGCAGCCGGGCGGAATGCTGGGATCTGTAGTTCTGCACCAGTTATCTGCTTGATAAAAGCCTCCGGGGGACCGGACATGGGGGGAGCTCCGAATTTTGGGGCCTCAGGCGCTGTCAATGGAAACCGTCACTATCTACATCTACAGGTGATCAGCTGCCCAGATCCAGGTCACCTAAAAGCAAAGGGTTTTTTTTGGGGGGGGGGGAGGAGCCATTTTTCTTCAATAAGAATGTTTTTTTTAATTTTTATTTGTACGTTTGATTTATGTAAAGTCCATTTAAAGTCTTCGCTGCTTCAATGAGAGGAGGGGGTTAAAGGGGAAGGCCCCCTGCAGCTCCCCATCCTCCTTGTGGAACTGAATATTCGCCCCCCCCCCCTCCTTCTTATACATTTTCATTTTAGATTTCTCATTTGATTAAGATCTCTAATTGCTGTCAGTGAATGGAAACATTCATTGTATACATCTAGAGGCTGATACACTGTAACAGACCCGCAGCTTAGATACCTGTTACTCATCCTCCTCATCAAACTCTGATTGCTGTCAGTGAATGGAAACATTCATTGTGTATATCTAGAGGCTGATTAAGATCTCTAATTGCTGTCAGTGAATGGAACATTTATTGTATACATCTGGAGGCTGATACACTGTAACAGACCCTCAGCTGAGACACCTGGTATAACTGATTCTCCTTATCACACTCTTACACCCACTGATTGCTGTCAGAAAATGGAAACATTCATAGTAAATCTCCATAGGCTGATACACTGTAACAGTCCTGAAGCTGAGACGTGTATCTCATCCTCCTTATCACACTTACACCCTCTGATTGCTGTCAGTGAATGAAAACATTCATTGCGTATATCTAGAGGCTGATACACTGTAACAGTCCTGAAGCTGAGACACCTGGTGTAACTCCTTATCACACTCTTATTGCTGTCATCGAATGGAAACATTTATTGTATACATCTAGAGGCTGATACACTGTAACAGTCCATCAGCTGAGACACCTGGTGTATCTCATCCTCCTTATCACACTCTTATACCCTCTGATTGCTGTCAGCGAATAGAAACATTTATTGTAAGCATCTAGTGGCTTATACACTGTAACAGTCCTGCAGCAGCGATACCTAGTGTAACTCATCCTTCTTATCACACTCTGATTGCTGTCAGTGAATGGAAACATTCATTGTGTATATCTGATACACTGTAACAGTTCTGCAGCTGAGATACCTGGTGTAAATCATTCTCCTTATCACACTCTGATTGCTGTCAGTGAATGGAAACATTCATTGCGTATATCTGATACACTGTAACAGTTCTGCAGCTGAGATACCTGGTGTAAATCATTCTCCTTATCACACTCTGATTGCTGTCAGTGAATGGAAACATTCATTGCGTATATCTGATACACTGTAACAGTTCTGCAGCTGAGATACATGGTGTAACTCATCCTTCTTATTACACGCTGATTGCTGTCAGTGAATGGAAACATTCATTGCGTATATCTGATACACTGTAACAGTTCTGCAGCTGAGATACCTGGTGTAAATCATTCTCCTTGTCACAGCTAAATGATGCAGCCAGCTTCATGATCGGGAGGCATGCTGGGATGTGTAGTTCTCCAGCATCTGTGACCAATCCTCTCCATTTTACATCAGCTTCCGTATTGAGGTCACGCTCTGGTGCCCCCGGTAGTCATCTCTGTAACTAAAGGCTATTGGGGAATCTGCAAAGGGGGAAGCTCCAATCCAGGGGGCCCCATAGACTGCAATCACATTTCTGGGTTCAGTTCAGTTCGGTCATGCTTTGTGCTTTGATTTCTCAGATTATTAAAATCACTGATTGCTGTCAGTGAATGGAAACCTTCATTATCTACAGGTGATAAACATTCACTGCATACACCACGAGGTGATACTCTGCCCAGATCGAGGTCACTTGAAGCAAAGGTTTTTTGTTTGGTCTTTTTTTTTGGGGGGGGGGGGGTCCATTTTGCTTCAATAAGAAATATTACAAAGTTTCACATTTTCTATTGTACTTTTGCCTTATGTAAAATCCATTTAAAGTCTCATTCAAGGAGAGATGATTAAAAGGGACCCCCCCCCATGCAGGTTCCCATCCCCTGTGATAAATTGATTATTGGAGCCCTCCTTCATATATATATATAAATATATATATATATATATATATATATATATATAAAATATATATATGTTTTAATTTCTCTCTGATTGCTGTCAGTGAATTGAAACATCTATTAACTACATCCAAAGTTGATCATCTGCCCTGAGCCGCATTCACGTTTTTACATTTTTCTTTCTTTCCGGGGAGTCGTCACTTTTTTCAATCGGAAATATTAAAGTTTCTAAGATTCGTTTGCACTTGTTATTTATGTAAAGTTTGGGGAAAAGTGCATTTTTTTTGCCGTTTCTTCAATGAAAGGAGGTGGATAAAGGGGACCCCCCCCATGCAGGTTCCCATCCCCTGTGATAAATTGAATATTGCCTCCTTCTTACACATATTTTTTTTAAATCTGATTGCTGTCAGTGAATGGAAACATTTATTATCAGGCATCCTCAAACTATGGCCCTTCAGCTGTTGGGAAACTACAACTCCCATCAGGCATTTATATAATCTATAACAGTGGGCATGATGGGAGTTGTAGTTTCCCAACAGCTGGAGGACCGCAGTTTCAGGATAACTGAACTACATCCATAGTTGATCATCTGCCCTGAGCGCAGTCACGTTTTTACGTTTTTTTTTTCTTTCTGGGGAGTCATCGCTTTTTTCAGTCAGAAATCTTAAAGTTTCTAAGATTCGTTTGCACTTTTTATTTATGTAAAGTTTGGGGAAAAGTTAATTTTTTTTTCTTTTTTTGCTGTGTCTTCAATGAGAGGAGGTGGTTAAAGGGGAACCCCCCCCCCATGCAGATAAGTTGAATATTGGAGCCCTCCTTCTTACATATATTTTTTTTAAATCTGATTTCACTGACAGCATGGAAACATTAATTAACTACATCCAAAGTTGATCATCTGCCCTGAGCGCAGTCAAGTTTTTTGGGTTTTTTTCAATCAGAAATATTAAAGTTTCTTGGTATAAGGCTAAGTTCACAGGGCTAATTGCAGGGCAGACAGTACGCTCCGGGTATTCGGGAGCTGCAACATACCATAGACGTGCACTACTCGCGGTATAAATGACATGTCACTTATCTCCCCACGCGTCGCATTGTGCGCCCGGGGAGAGGAGGCCTAATCCATGGTTCTCTATGAGAACTGTGGATTACCGTAACGACTGGGGCGCATTTCGCTCGTATTAGAGTGCAGTGCGCCACGAAATACAGGGCGAAATGCGCCCAATTTAACCGTGTGAACATAGCCTAATAGTGCTAAAAAATTCTGTTATTTGTATGAGCTGAGGACGTCAGCCTGTGCGCTTACAAAACGCGTCGTCCAATACTTTTGTTTCAATAGAATAAATAGCGGCACTTATATAGTGATTACTACCCAGGGTCTGATGTCACTCGCAGTTACACATTAGCGCACAGTTGTCGAACACAAGGCCCGCGGCCCCCCGTGATCTCTCTGACTCCGCACGGCCGTTTCACCACAGCCGCGCAGAGTCAGTCAGCAGCTGCACACTCGGATCGTTTCCCTCCTACCTTCTCCCTTTGTATGTACAATGCTCTGTGAGCGCTGTACATACATACGGCGTCACAGGGGGCGTGACGCACTGCTTTCATCACTACCCCTGTGCAGGGCCGGACTGGGAATAAAAATCAGCCCTGGCACAAAGCCCCCACCAGCCCACATACAATATCCACTTACAAAATTCCCCTTGTTCTCGCACCTCGCCACTTTCTAAAATAAACTACACCATGAAGCTGCTTTCACACGGAGCATTTTTGGTGAATTTATGAGTTTTTGGTGCGTTTTGTGCAGAAAGGCAGAGCAGTTAATGCTGTACATTTCTGCACAAAAAAAATAACAACGCATCACAAAATGCACCAAAAACCGCTCCGTGTAGGGGCTCCCTACATACAAGCAAAAAAAGAAAGTGGTGCAGAGAATCCCCTCATCACAGAGTCAGGTGTGCACTTGCTTTTTACAAATCAGGGACAGGCCCACACTGACACTACATAACCCACCAACATAACCTACAACCCAACCAATCACATCCCCAGTAGTCAGGTCACCATCACATAATACAGCACTGACTCAACACAGAAGTAAACTTACCCCTGACAGCGGGGACTCACAGGAGACGTTCATCTCTGATGGGAGTTGTTCTCTTATCCTTTTCTCTTTCTGGCCCAAACCCCATGACACTTCTCTGATAGTCGTTCCCTTCCATTTCTTTCTCTGTCCGGTAAGCATGCAATTGTCTTCTTCTAGTGGCCACTACTCGTCCCTGTAGAATTTACCACAAATACATCTTAGACTCCTCTCTCTTCCAGCACTTTCCTATCAATTCCCCAAACAGCGTTTTTAGACCCGAAAAATTAGAAATTAAAAATGTCAGATAAAAAAAAATGAATTTACCCTCATTAGCTAGGTAAAAAGGGCTTTCCCCATTAATTTGGTAGGTAGACAGGGCCTACCCCAGTAACTACCAGGTTAGCTGGAGCTGTCCCCAGTAATCAGCCATGTAGGGCCAGGGGCAGTAATTAGCAGTCAGGGCCCAGTAAGTAGGCAGGCAAGGGGCAGTCTTAAACCTGGCAGGGCATCATATTTGGGAGGCAGGGGCATCGATAGCCTGGCAGGGCATCATATATGGGAGGCAGGGGCAGTCTATAGCCCGGCAGGGGCAGTCTATAGCGAGGCAGACCAGGGGGGTAAAAGAGAGGGCCAGGCAGGACCCCGGGGGGGATAAAGAGGGCCAGGCAGGGCCAGGGGGTATAGAGAGGGCCAGGCAGGGCCAGGGGGGTATACAGAGGGCCAGGCAGGGCCGGAGGGGTAAAACAGAGGGCCAGGCAGGGCCAGGGGGGTATACAGAGGGACAGGCAGGTCCAGGGGGGTATAATAGCGCCAGGCAGGGCCAGGGGTATACAGAGGGCCAGGGGGTAAACAGAGGGCCAGGCAGGGCCAGAGGTGTTTTACAGAGGGGGCCCGGCAGGGCCAGGGGTTTTACAGAGGGCCAGGCAGGGCCAGGGGGTAATCCGTAGGCCAGGCAGGGACAGGGGGTATAAAAGCGCCAGGCAGGGGCCACGGGGGTAACAAGGGCCAGGCAGGGCCCGGGGGGGCTAGAGCGCCAGGCAGGGCCAGGGGGGTATATAGCCAGGCAGGGGCAGTAAGTAGTTTAAAAATAATAAAGAACTTACTTACCTGATGTCTTTTCCCCCCTCTTCCTCCAAGTCCGTCCGGTAGCGGCCCGGGTCTTCACTTTCCCCGGGGGCGGGCCGCGGAAAGGCGCGCGATGACGTCATCACAATCGCGCGCCTGCCCTGTGGCCTCCTGGGAGCTGAACAGACGGGATCAATATGCCTAGATGTTCACCTCGGCTGCTGCCTGCCACCGTGCGGTGCAGGGGGCGGCCATGATGGCTGCATGGTTGGGTCAGTGGGCCCGGCCGTTTCAGGAGGGGGGCCTCTCGGCCCCCTGGCACAGGGGTCCGGTCGGAATATGAGACCATTTCGGCCCCCCGTGCCCTGCGCCGGCTCACGGCGCTCCGCCGAGGGGGGGGGAAACACCGGCCTCCTCGGCGGGCGCTCCAAGCCGGCCCTGCGGCCCGGACCCCAGCGGCCCGCCGGGCAAGTGCCCGGTTTGCCCTATGGCCAGTCCGGGCCTGCCCCTGTGACACTAGGTCTCCTCGGTCGGCAGCCTCGGCCGTCCCAGTAGATCCCTGGGAGCTGCGTGACGGCGTAAGCGGCGTGATGACATCACGCAGCTTACACAGTACACCAGCTCCCGGACCTGCCTGCGCTGCACGGACCACGAGGAGGTGAGTACCTTTTTTTTAATTTTATATTCATTAGCTGCAGGGGGCATCTACCTGGCTACTGGGGGGCTATATGGGGCATCTACCTGGTTACAGGAGGGCTATGTCATGCATCTCCCTGGCTACTGGGGGGGTATATGGGGCATCTACCTAGCCTACTGGGGGGCTATATGGGGCATCTACCTGTCTACTGGGGGGCTATGTCAGGTATCTCCCTGGCTACTGGGGGCTATATGGGGCATCTACCTGGTTACAGGGGGGCTATGTCAGGCATGTCCCTGGCTACAGGGGGCTATGTGGGGCATCTCCCTGGCTACAGGGGGCTATGTGGGGCATCTCCCTGCCTACAGGGGGCTATTTGAGGCATCTACTTAGCTACAGGGGGCTATGTGGGGCATCTCCCTGGCTTCTGGCTATATGGGGCATATTACCTGGCTAGAGGGGGCAACTACCTGGCTGCAGGAGGCACATTACTACCTGGCTACAGAGGGCAAAAATACCTATCTACCTACATGGGCAGATATACCTGTCATCTACAGGGGGCTTTATACCCACTTATCTACCTACAAGGGTCAGATGTACCTATCTACCTATGGGGGGGCAACATATTCTTCCTGGTTGCCCTCAAAGGGCTAATTATAATAGCAATACTGTACAAATGTAACAGTTAAGGAGAAGCTCCTTTACACAGTTCTAATTATGCCGGCCCTTTAAGGTTCGCCGCGAGGCTGATGTGGCCCCCCGGTGAAAGCGAGTTTGACCCCCCTGCATTCGCGCTAATCCTTTCTTGGACGCAGCTTGTTCTGCTTTTTTGCTTATTAAAGTTTCTTAGATTCGTTTGCACTTTTTATTTATGTGAAGTTTGGGGAAAAGTGCGCTTTTATTTTTTCCTGTTTCTTCTGTGACAGGAGGTGGTTAAAGGGGAGCCCCCCATGCAGGTTCCTGCGCCTTGTGAGGACGTGAAGCTTAGGACCCCAATATCCGCCTCCGTGTTGCAGGACAGGGTTAATTGTCGTCTCCCATCTGCATCCGGTCTGATCTGCCCGAAAAGACTCTGCTATTTCCATGCAAGAAAAACATTAATTAGCGCCGAGCATCTGCCCCATAACGAGCCGCGGCCTCATTACTGCAATGACCCAATTGTGTTATTTACTCCAAGCAGGGGATGACAGTATCCGCGCATATGGGAGGCTTCCGGCGCTCACAGGGTGGAGGCAGCATTAGAAACTCACAGTCCTAAAGGGTTAAAGGGGTCGTCTCACTAACAGACCCGCAGCTGAGATACTTGGTGTAACTCATCCTCCTCATCACACACTGATTGCTGTCAGTGAATGGAAACATTGTGTATAGCTAGAGGCTGATACACTGTAATGGACCCGCAGCTGAGATACCTGGTGTAACCCCTTATCACACTCTGATTGCTGTCAGTGAATGGAAACATTGTGTATAGCTAGAGGCTGAAAACACGTAATGGACCCGCAGCTGAGATACCTGGTGTAACCCCTTATCACACTCTGATTGCTGTCAGTGAATGGAAACATTGTGTATAGCTAGAGGCTGATACACTGTAACGGACCCGCAGCTGAGATACCTGGTGTAACCCCTTATCACACTCTGATTGCTGTCAGTGAATGGAAACATTGTGTATAGCTAGAGGCTGATACACTGTAACGGACCCGCAGCTGGAGATACTTGGTGTAACCCCTTATCACACTCTGATTGCTGTCAGTGAATGGAAACATTGTGTATAGCTAGAGGCTGATACACTGTAACGGACCCGCAGCTGAGATACTTGGTGTAACCCCTTATCCGACTCTGATTGAGGTCAGTGAATGGAAACATTGTGTATAGCTAGAGGCTGATACACTGTAACAGACCCGCAGCTGAGATACTTGGTGTAACTCATCCTCCTCATCACACACTGATTGCTGTCAGTGATTGGGAACATTCATTGTGTCGATATAGACTGATACACTGTAACGGACCCGCAGCTGAGATACCTGGTGTAACCCCTTATCACACTCTGATTGCCGTCAGTGAATGGAAACATTGTGTACAGCTAGAGGCTGATACACTGTAACGGACCCGCAGCTGAGATACTTGGTGTAACCCCTTATCACACTCTGATTGCTGTCAGTGAATGGAAACATTGTGTATAGCTAGAGGCTGATACACTGTAACGGACCCGCAGCTGAGATACCTGGTGTAACCCCTTATCACACTCTGATTGCTGTCAGTGAATGCAAACATTGTGTATAGCTAGAGGCTGATACACTGTAACAGACCCGCAGCCGAGATACTTGGTGTGACCCCTTATCACACTCTGATTGCTGTCAGTGAATGCAAACATTGTGTATAGCTAGAGGCTGATACACTGTAACAGACCCGCAGCCGAGATACTTGGTGTAACCCCTTATCACACTCTGATTGCTGTCAGTGAATGGAAACATTGTGTATAGCTAGAGGCTGATACACAGTAACGGACCCGCAGCTGAGATACTTGGTGTAACCCCTAATCACACTCGTTGCTGTCAGTGATGGAACAGTGTATAGTAGGTGATACACTGTAACGACCGCAGCTGAGTACTTGGTGTAACCCCTACACCTCGATGCTTAGGAATGGACAAAGTATACAGAGGCTGATACACTGTAACGGACCCGCAGCTGAGATACTTGGTGTAACCCCTTATCACACTCTGATTGCGGTCAGTGAATGGAAACATTGTGTATAGCTAGAGGCTGATACACTGTAACGGACCCGCAGCTGAGACACTTGGTGTAACTCATCCTCCTTCTCGTACTATCTGATTGCTGTCAGTGAATGGAAACCTTCATTGTGTATATCTCGAGGTGGATACACTGTAACAGACGCGCAGCTGAGATACTTGGTGTAACCCATCCTATGTATCCTAGCTGAGTGATACCAATGCTCTGTTCCTGTCTGACGCCCGGGCCCCTCTTCATCTGTCAGTCATTGGGGTCCGTCTCTCCGACCGCATCCTTGTCTCGCGTATGTCACCGGCTGAAGCCACTGAGGGCGGTGGAAACCCTTGTAGCTGCGCTGCGGTGACATCCATTATAATGATGAATTATAATGAATGCATCAGGAATAAAAATCACTTGTGATCCAATGGCCGCCGGAAAGTATTTGCTCCCCAACCAGGGGTGTAGCTATAGGGGGTGTAGGTATAGCAGCTGCTACTGGCCCCTAAAACCCGAGGGGCCCAAAAGCCGCATCAGGAGACACCAGTATTGTAAAGACGCATGGTAATTGGGGGGGGGGGGGGGGATCCTATTTCATTCTTTGCATCAGGGCCCAGGAGTTTCAAGTTACACCTCTGCCCCCAACACACATGAGCAATATCGAACGGGCACATTGGCACAACAGATGCTCCTAACGGGGTAGTTCAGAAGGTTGTTTTTCCAAATCTGATTTCATTGTTTTTCATAATGCACTGCTCATCCTGAGCCTCCTGGTGCATGAATAGAATGCCAGAACCACAGTGAGGACTGAACCAGGTTTGTAGACTAGTTTACCCTTCAGTTTATGAGGAAGGTGAAGCGACGACGCCAAGAGGGCGTCCAGAGCCCATGAGGGCAGAATGAAAGGGGGTGACTGAATTTCTAATTAAATACAAGTAAAAAAAAAAAAACTTGCCCAGTTACAATAATTTAGAGGAATTCGGCGCATCCAGTAGGGATTATGGTTAAAAGGTAACACTAATTTATTTCATAAGATAATAAAACGCGACGCGTTTCGCACACAGAACCTGCGCTTCATCGGGAGGTAGCAGATTAAATAGAGATCAGCAAACGGAGGGTGCAGCATCCAAGCTCTCACGAGACCAATGCATAACCTACAATGTAACAAGAACTGAATAACTGTATCTAGATAAAAAAAAAAAAAAAAAAAAAAAAGAATGCAACAGTTAATAAATCAGTTCAGCAGTTTCATTTAAAGGGGTTGTCTCACTACATCCATTCATCTCACCTCAGTCCTGTTTTCTTGGTATTATTTTGAATTCAGGGGCGTGTTTACTGGTTTCTACTAGGCTGCAGTAGAAGCCAGGTCTGTAGCTATAGCAACCAGTGCTGGCAGCCCATCAGGAGAGATGGAACAGGTTTGTAGCTATAGCAACCAGCGCTGGCAGCCTATCAGGAGAGATAGACAGGTCTGTAGCTATAGCAACCAGTGCTGGCAGACTATCGGGCGAGATTGAACAGATCTGTAGTTATAGCAACCAGCGCTGGCAGCCTATCACGAGAAATTGAACAGATCTGTAGCTATAGCAACCAGTGCTGGCAGCCTATCAGGAGAGATGGAACAGGTTTGTAGCTATAGCAACCAGTGCCGACAGCCCATCAGGAGAGATGGAACAGGTCTGTAGCTATAGCAACCAGTGCTGACAGCCCATCAGGAGAGATGGAACAGGTTTGTAGCTATAGCGACCAGCACTGGCAGCCTATCAGGAGAGATGGAACAGGTCTGTAGCTATAGCAACCAGTGCTGGCAGCCTATTAGGAGAGATCAAACATATCTGTAGCTATAGCGACCTGAGGAGCTGATGCAGCCCATACAAGAGGGGATATCTAGGAATAGGTAGGACACTGTTAATGGACACATATTGCAAAGTGACTTGTTTCTGCAAGATCTTTAACATAAAATGCAGCAATCCCTGCAGTGAGACGACGCCTTTAAGTGCTAACTTACACCCTACTTAGCTTATCGCTTGCTCCATCCAACTGCCATATTCCACGGGTCTACCCACCAGTGACTGTGGAAATACAAGTCCCAGCATGCTTTGTCTCGGCATGCTGGGAGTTGTAGTTTTCATGCTGTTTTGGCCCAGTAGCATCCTGCGATAGTAACGACAGTCGTGCTGTGAGAAGTATATACCTATTTATTTCAGAAATTACTCAGATTTTCACATTCCCCGCCCCCCCCCAAAAAAAAATATATATATTCATAGAGTAACGAGCAGATTAGTTCGCCGCGCGGTTCTCAGAGCCGTCATATAAAAAAAAATAGATATATTCACATCACACAATAATTGGCATTGGAAGGCACTTTGGATTGACGTTAATACTGGTTCTTGATCCATTGCATTCAAGTGTCTGCACGATTCTGCGAGGTCCACGGAGATAGAAAAAAAGTTTTTCGGATTTCAACCCCCCCTCCCCCTCCAAAAATGTTTTAAAAAAATTCTAAGTCTGACCGCGTCAGTCCACTCAGAAAGTTCAGAGATCCAAGGAGAGCTTCCCACCTGGAGGAGTAGGAGCCGGCGCCCTCCGCAGCAAGGAGCGGGGCGTGACCTCCGGGGGTAGATGCCACTGTACACAATCTTTGGTTTTGGAGTTCATGATTACGATACAGTAGAAATATAGAGAAAATATATATTGGTGTCATCTTGTCGGGGAGGGAGGGAGGGGGTCAGGCCCCGCCCCCGCGGATCCGATAAACAGGGGTCTCTTCGTGGGGGGACGGGGCACAGCTGGGCTCACGTGCGGGGCCGCACACCTGTGTCTTTGCCGATGTCGGCGGTGATGTTGGTGTAGAGCGGCAGCAGCTCCTTGGAGATCAGCTGGTACTGCAGCGCGTTCATCCCGTCCTGCTTCCACGTCCGTCTCGTCTTCGCTAAAAGGTTGAACCTGGAACGAGAAGCGGAGAGGTCGCCGGTCACAAAAGAAGGTCCTGCCGATACACTGTGACGAACACTGCACCTGTGGCAGGACTCTGCACCTGCCTCACCTGCAATTCAGGACCTTATGTATGAAAACGGTCTAGCTGTTAGACCGTCTTTGTTGCCTATAGCAACCGACCAGAGCCCATAACAACCAATCGTAGCCCATAGCAACCAGAAATCAGCTTTTGTTTTTCCAGAACACTGTATGAAATGAGGGCCGGGCTCCCCCTGGGGCGGGGCCGGGCTCCCCCTGGGGCGGGGCCGGGCTCCCCCTGGGGCGGGGCCGGGCAACAGAAACAGGTCTTCATACATAAGTTGACGCCCCTAAGTGACAGCAAACGTGAGGACGCCCCTAAGTGACAGCAAACGTGAGGACGCCCCTACGTGACACCACCCGTGAGGACGCCCCTAAGTGACAGCAAACGTGAGGACGCCCCTAAGTGACAGCAAACGTGAGGACGCCCCTAAGAGACAGCAAACGTGAGGACGCCCCTAAGGACAGCCAAACGTTGAGGACGCCCCTAAGAACAGCAAACGTGAGGGCGCCCCTAAGAGACAGCAAACGTGAGGAGCCCCTAAGAGACAAGCAAACGTGGGGGACGCCCTAAGGACAGCAAACGTGAGGACGCCCCTAAGTGACAGCCAAACTTGAGGACGGCCCTAAGTGACAGCAAACGTGAGGAACGCCCTAGAGACAGCAAACGCGAGGACGCCCCTAAGAGACAGCAAACGTGAGGACGCCCCTAAGTGACAGCAAACGTGAGGACGCCCCTAAGTGACAGCAAACGTGAGGACGCCCCTAAGAGACAGCAAACGTGAGGACGCCCCTAAGAGACAGCAAACGTGAGGACGCCCCTAAGAGACAGCAAACGTGAGGGGCGCCCCCCAAGAGAAGCAAAAAGTGAGGGGGCGCCCCTAAGAGCAGCAAACGTGAGGACGCCCTAAGAGACAGCAAACGGGGAGGAGCCCCTAAGGACAGCAAAGTGAGGACGCCCCTAAGTGGGCCCCTGGGCCCCCCCCTAATAAAACAAACGTAGGACGCCCTAATGACGCAAAAGTGAGGAGCCCCTAATGAAGCAAAGTGAGGGCGCCCCAAAGTGACAGCAAAAAGGAGCAGCCCCTAATGCAGCAAAAATGAGCACACCCCAAGTGACACAAACGTGGGACCCCCTAAGGACGCAAAAAACGTGGGAGCCCCTAAGTACGCAAAAGTGAGGACGCCCCCAAGTGACACAAACGTAGGGCGCCCCTAAAGACAGCAAACGTGAGCCACCCCCCCAAGTGACAGCAAACTGGAGGAACGCCCTAAGTGACACAAACGTGAGGACGCCCCCAAGTGACAGCAAACGTGAGGGGGCGCCCCTAAGGCGCAAACGTGAGGGGCCCCTAAGTGAAGCAAAAAGTTTTAGGACGTCCCTAAAAGGGCAGAAACGTGGGAGCCCCCAAGAGAAGCAAACGTGAGCACCCCCCAAGAGGGCAGCAAACGTGAGCACGCCCCTAAGAGGACGAAACATGACCGCCCCCCCAAGTGAAGCAAACGTGAGCACGCCCCTAAGTGACAGCAAAAATGGCACACCCCCCAAGTGACAAAAAGTGGCCACCCCAATGACAAAAAGGAGGGAACCCCTAAGTGACAGCAAAAGTGAGTACGCCCCTAAGTGACAACAAAAGTGAGTACACCCCTAAGTGAAAATGGGCAAATTGTGCCCAATTGGCCATTTTTCCTCCCTGGAGTCATGTGACTTTAGTGTTACAAGGTCTCAGGTGTGAGTGGGTAGCAGGTGTGTTACATTTGGTGTTATCGCTCTCACACCTTCATACTGGCCTGGGGAAGGGCAACATGGCTCCTAATGGCAAAGAATGGGTAAGGACGAAAAAAAAAATTTTTCTCTCTACATAAAGATGGCCGAGGCTATAAGAAGAGGCCGACCCCCTGACACTGAGCTGCGAAAGAAGGGGGTTGGATGGAGGTGGAATCTGACAAGGTGGGCTCACAGGGGGTTTAAAGGGCGGGGGGAGGACCCCCTCTTATGTCTGGCCGGTAGGATGATTGGGCATGGGCCTTTTTCCCAAATCCATGAATTATAAGGGACACATAACAGTCGGGATATTTGGGCATATCCCCCTCTCACAGTTGGTGGCTCCTATCTCCCCCATATACATGTACGCTCGGAGCATGCATGTCTTCTGAATGGAGATAGGCGAATAAGTTGCAGACAGGTGGACAGCCCACATCCCACTCCCTACAGACAAATGCACAGCCCCCGCCTTTCCCACGAGAAGGCGCGCAGCCCCCCTCCCCACAAAAGAAGGCAAGCAGACCCCCCCCCCATCCTCCCCACAAAAGCAGGCGCGCAGCCCCCCCCCCCGTCCTCCCCACAAAAGCAGGCGCGCAGCCCCCCCCCCCCCCCGTCCTCCCCACAAAAGCAGGCGCGCAGCCCCCCCCCCCCGTCCTCCCCACAAAAGCGGCCGCAGACCCCCCCCCCTTTCCTCCCCCAAAAAAAGGCGGGGCTTGCCCCCCTTTTCAGGCGCGCGCCCCCCCCTTTACAGGGGGCCGCGCCCCCCCCTTTCAGGCGCGCACCCCCCCCTTTTCAGGCGCGCGCCCCTCTTTACGGGGCCGCACCCCCCCTTTTTTCAGGGCGCAGCCCCCTCTTTACAGGCGCGCAGCCCCCTCTTTACAGGCGCGCAGCCCCCTCTTTACAGGCGCACAACACTGAATAAGTGAAGCTTTGTAGTCTGGGGTGGCAGGTGACAACCCGTGAGGCAGCCAAGCGGACGGTCACACCCAACTTTCCCACAAACAGATAGAACCTGGAAATTACTACATGTAGAGAATATAAACTCCCCGGGCCCGAAGAAGTGGGAAAACGGGGATTGCACAAAAAATCTCGTTGGGAGCCCCTGACGGTGGGAGGACTGTCATTATTTTTTTTGAGTTTGGGGTTTTACTCCTTAACCCCCTTTTCCCTATGTTGCGCCCGGCGAGTAAATTAAAAAAAGGGGGCCTGTTACCCCCCGTGAACGGGGGCGGGGAACGCCTGGGGAGCAGATTCAGAACCAAACCCATAGCAAACAAAGATGGCTGCACTCACAGAGCACTGCCTAATAATCCCAGAGCAGAGGCACTTAGTAACAGCTGCTCCAAGAGCACGGGGCAGTTAGCCTGACGTCGGCAGACCCGATTACCCAGCGGGCGGCCGGAACCCCGGGATTTAAAAACGCTCAATTTCACTTGTTTTTCTTGATCATCAGCCTAAAACAACTTACTGACAGTCTCCAACAAAGAGACACAGTCACCTTATCAGCTGCGCTACAGCCCGCTGCTGACGCCACAGCTTAACCCTGCATGTGCCCTATGCCAATGCCAGGACACAGAGACTGCTGTAACAATCCTAGAGAAGGGGGCAGTATTATAGTAGTTATATTCTTGTACATAGAGGCAGTATTATAGTAGTTATATTCTTGTACATAGGGGCAGTATTATAGTAGTTATATTCTTGTACACAGGGAGCAGTATTATAGTAGTTATATTCTTGTACATAGGGGGCAGTATTATAGTAGTTATATTCTTGTACATAGGGAGCAGTATTATAGTAGTTATATTCTTGTACATAGGAGGCAGTATTATAGTAGTTATATTCTTGTACATAGGAGGCAGTATTATAGTAGTTATATTCTTGTACATAGGAGGCAATTGTTAAGTTATATTCTGTACAAGGGTATTTAGAGTTTATTCTTGTACATAGGGGAGCAGTATTATAGTAGTTATATTCTTGTACATAGGAGCAGTATTATAGTAGTTATATCTTGTACATAGGAGCAGTATTATAGTAGTTATATTCTTGTACATAGGAGCAGTATATAGTAGTTAGATCCTGTACATAGGGCGTATTATAGTAGTTATATCCTTGTACATAAGCATATTTAAGTAGTTATATCCTTGTCATAGGGCATATTATAGTAGTTATATTCTTGTACATAGGGGGCATATTTAGAGTATATTCTTGTACATAGGGGCAGTATTATGTAGTTATATTCTGAAAGGGTTTTTTAATGTACTTGTACATAGGGAGCAGTATTATAGTAGTTATATTCTTGTACATAGGGGCAGTATTATAGTTCTTAAAACCTTGTACATGGCTTATATAGTAGTTATATTTTGTAAAGGCGCAGTTTTAGTAGTTATATTCTTGTACTAGGGGGCAGTATTATAGTAGTTATATTTTTTGTACATAGGGGCAGTATTATAGTATTTTATATTCTTGTTACATAGGGCAGTATTCTAGTATTTTTATTTTTGTACTAGGAGCAGTATTATAGTATTATTTTCCTTGTACATAGGACAGTATTATATGTGTTTATTTTCTTGTAAAAAGGGGAGCAGTGATTATAGTAGTTATATTCTTGAACATAGGGGGCAGTATTTAGTAGTTATATTCTTGTACATGGGGAGCAGTATTATATAGTATTTATTATATTAATTTATCATAGCGGACAGTTTATAGTAGTTATATCTTGTACATAGGGGCGTATAAAAGTATATTCTTGTACTAGGCAGTATTATAGTAGTTAATTCTGTACAGGGCAGTTTATAGTGTTATATTCTTGAATAGGGCAGTATTAGTAGTTTATTTTGTACATAGGGCATTTTAGTAGTTATATTCTTGTACATAGGGGCAGTATTAGTATTATATTCTTGTACATAAAGGCAGTATTCTAGTAGTTTATATTAATTTTAAAAAAGGGAGCCGTATTTTAGTAGTTATATAATTTACTTTAATAGGGCAGTATTATAGTAGTTATATTCTTGTACATAGGGGCAGTATTATAGTAGTTATATTCTTGTACATAGGGGCAGTTTATAGTAGTTTATATTCTTGTACATAGGGAGCATATTAAGTAGTTATATCTATTTGTACATAGGGGCAATATTTGTAGTTAAAATTCTTGTACATAGGAGCAGTATTATAGTAGTTATATTCTTGTACATAGGGAGCAGTATTATAGTAGTTATATTCTTGTACATAGGGGCAGTATTATAGTAGTTATATTCTTGTACATGGGGCAGTATTATAGTAGTTATATTCTTGTACATAAGGGGCAGTATTATAGTAGTTATATTCTTGTACATAGGGAGCAGTATTATAGTAGTTATATTCTTGTACATGGGGACAGTATTATAGTAGTTATATTATTGTACATAGGGGGCAGCATTATAGTAGTTATATTGTTATACTTAGCAGCTCAGCTTAGCCCTAAGTACAATAGTGATACAATTATACTGTCACAATACAATATTTCTCCAGGGCATGAAGCAAACAATGAAAAGGAAATATCATCTTCGTGTAATCAGGTCGTGCACACAAGACGTAAGTTCTATCTATACAAAGCTAATTGCTCAAACACTAATAAAGGAGATTTTGGACGTCTTCGCTCACAGCTGCTCAAATAGCAAAGAGAGGATATAAAGTTACAGCGCGAGTTTCAGGACGGCGGCGCGCCAGGTCCTATTACCAAGGTGGAGCCCGGCGCAGGCCGTCCACTGCATTAGGGGGCACCCAAAAGGACAGGGTGGGCAAAGCATGGGGAGGATCAATGGTCCCCACTGGAATTAAGCACGACTGAAAGGGGGGGGCCCCTGCTGAGCATTTAAATGGTACCCGCAGCATAAAATTTAAACGCGTGTGACCCCGGGCTCACGCTGCAAACCCACAATTTCATTGTGCCCTTTTGCACTTTGAAACTCTTTGCAGCCCCCAAAAGGAATAAATTCAAAGATTTTAGGTTTATTTAAAAAAAAAAGTGGGTTCCTCCAGGGGCGGGGCCCCCCCCCCTGGGGGATGACCTGGTCACAGCCCGACTCCTTCCCCTTTTACCTTTTAGGATTTTGTTCATTTCCTTTGTCGTGTCCGTGTTTGATCATCTTGTACCCCCCTTGTTTTTGGGACGGTCGAGAATCAACATCCGCTAAAGCGCCACCCTGGGGAGGGAAAGACAGCGCAGTTAGACAGAATTTTCCCTTCTTTGTCCCTTAAAATTTCCCTCTTTTTTCTCATATTGGGGGCACTTTATTGATTTACAGCGATTTACTCATTAGGTGTCCAGGCCCTCCCCCCCTCCTTGTCCATTCTAAAAAAAAAAACCCCCCCCCTCCTTTCCCCATTCAAACAAACCCACGGTTCAAAGGGGGGAGAATATCTCAAGGGATCCCCCGGCCCCCCTTTTTGTCTCTCAGGCGGATCCCGCCGCCCGCCCTGTCTCTCAGGGCGGACCCGCCGCCCCCCTTTTTTTCAAAACGGATCCCGCCCCCCCCCCCTTTCGTCTCTCAAACGGATCCCCCCCCGCCCCCCCTTCGTCTCTCAGGACGGATCCCGCCGCCCCCCTTCGTTCTCAGGACGGATCCCCCCCCCCCCCCCCCCCCCGTCTCTCGCCCGCCCCCCCCTCCCCCCCTTCTTTAGGACGGGTCCCCCCCCCCCCTCCCCCCCCCGTCTCTCAGGGCGGACCCGCCGCCCCCCCTCCCCCCCTTTTTCTCAGGGGGATCCCCCCGCCCGCCCCCCCTCCCCCCCCGTCTCCAGGACGGATCCCGGCCGCCCCCCCCGCCCGGCGGTCCCGCCGCCCCCCTTCGCTCTCAGGACGGATCCCGCCCCCCCCTTCGCTCTCCCCGGGCGGATCCCCCCCGCCCCCCTTGCTCTCAGGACGGTCCCGCCGCCCCCCTTCGTCTCTCAACGGGTCCCGCCGCCCCCCCCTTCGTCTTAGACGGAAACCCCGCCCCCCTTCGTTCTCTCAGGGCGGATCCCGCCGCCCCCCTTTTTCTTCGGACGGATCCCGCCGCCCCCCCCCGTCTTCAGGACGGGTCCCCCCCCCCCCCCTTTGTTCCGGAAGGATCCGCCGCCCCCCCTTTTGTCCTCAGGACGGATCCCCCCCGCCCCCCCTTCGTCTCTCAGGACGGATCCCGCCGCCCCCCTTCGTCTCTCAGGACGGATCCCGCCCCCCCCCTCGTCTCTAGGACGGGTCCCGCCCCCCCCCCTTGTCTCTCAGGACGGGCCCCCCCCGCCCCCCCTTGTCTTCAGGACGGATCCCCCCCCCCCCCCCCCTTCGTCCTCAGGACGGATCCCCCGCCCCCCTTCGTCTCTCAGGCGGATCCCGCCCCCCCCCCTTTGTCTCTCGGACGGAAAACCCGCCCCCCCCTTCGTCTTCCCCGGACGGGTCCCCCCCCCCCCCCTTGTCTCTCGGACGGATCCCCCCGCCCCCCCCTTTCTCTCAGGAGGATCCCGCCGCCCCCCTTCGTCTTCAAAGGGGCGGACCCGCCGCCCCCCTTCGTCCTTTAGGACGGGTCCCCGCCGCCCCCCTTCGTCTCTCTGGACGGATCCCGCCGCCCCCCTTCGTCTCTCAGGACGGATCCCGCCGCCCCCCTTCGTCTCTCAGGACGGATCCCGCCGCCCCCCTTCGTCTCTCAGGACGGATCCCGCCGCCCCCCTTCGTCTCTCAGGACGGATCCCCCCCCGCCCCCCTTCGTCTCCAGGACGGATCCCCCGCCGCCCCCCCCTTTTTGTCTCTCAGGACGGATCCCGCCCCCCCCCCCTTTTTCTTCAGGACGGATCCGCCGCCCCCCTTCGTCTTAGGACGGATCCCGCCCCCCCTTCGTCCTCTCAGGGCGACCCGGGCCCCCCCCTTCGTCTCTCAGGACGGATCCCCCCCCCCCCCCTTGTCTCTCCCGGGGATCCCGCCGCCCCCCTTTGCCCCTTCAGGCGGATCCCCCGCCCCCCTTCGTCTCCAGGGGGGCGGATCCGCCGCCCCCCCTCTCCCCCTCAGGGGCGGTCCCCCCGCCCCCCCCTTCGTCTCTCAGGACGGGCCCCCCCGCCCCCCTTCGCTCTCAGGACACCCCCCCCCGCCCCCCCTTTGTCTCTCAGGGCGGACCCGCCGCCCCCCTTCGCTCTTTAGGGCGGATCCCCCCCCCCCCCCCCCCCCGTCTCTCAGACGGATCCCGCCGCCCCCCCCCCTCTCAGGACGGATCCCGCCGCCCCCCGTCTCTCAGGATGGAGGGGCTTGGCATGTAATGTTTACAGGAAGGTTTCAACATTGCGGGTGACTTGAAGGTGGGCCAGGACCAGCAGAAACTAGGACATAAGGACATAACCTGGCACCAGAGCCGCACCTGACTGCAATGTCGTCATCCTCGCCGCCCCACCCCCAGAAGTTATTCGGGAATCCATTCAACTTCATGTACTGCTCTGGGGTGAGGGCAGAGACCCCTCCAAAGTACGTCTTGTAAGGCAACCTGAGGAGAGAAATACAGGAGAAGGGTCAGGACGCTCCTGGCTGCGGGGTCCGAGCCAACATCCCCCGATTCCTAAACTCCAACCGGCCTCAGCTTCTGTCTATAGAAAACGTGACGGCAAAAACAGGACCAGTAACAAATCCGGAGCCTGAACGTCCCGGTCACCGAACGCCTCCACACCAACCAGGCCTCTGATGCTTTAAAGGGGGCTCCCACCATAGACTTTGATGGCGCTGTGTTCTCCATTCTGCTCTATGGGAGTTCCCAGTACAGGGGAGCGCTGTGTTCTCCATTCTGCTCTATGGGAGTTCCCAGTACAGGGGAGCGCTGTGTTCTCCATTCTGTTCTATGGGAGTTCCCAGTACAGGGGAGCGCTGTGTTCTCCATTCTGTTCTATGGGAGTTCCCAGTACAGGGGAGCGCTGTGTTCTCCATTCTGCTCTATGGGAGTTCCCAGTACAGGGGAGCGCTGTGTTCTCCATTCTCCTCTATGGGAGTTCCCAGTACAGGGGAGCGCTGTGTTCTCCATTCTCCTCTATGGGAGTTCCCAGTACAGGGGAGCGCTGTGTTCTCCATTCTCCTCTCTGGGAGTTCCCAGTACAGGGGAGCGCTGTGTTCTCCATTCTGCTCTATGGGAGTTCCCTGTACAGGGGTGCTGTGTGTTCTCCATTCTCCTCTATCGGAGTTCCCTGTACTGGGAAGTGCTGTTTTCTCCATTCTGCTCTATGGGAGTTCCCAGTACAGGGGAGCGCTGTGTTCTCCATTCTGTTCTATGGGAGTTCCCAGTACAGGGGAGCGCTGTGTTCTCCATTCTGCTCTATGGGAGTTCCCAGTACAGGGGAACGCTGTGTTCTCCATTCTGTTCTATGGGAGTTCTCACTACAGGGGAGCGCTATGTTCTCCATTCTCTTCTATTGGAGTTCTCAGTACAGGGGAGCGCTGTGTTCTCCATTCTTTTCTATGGGTGTTCCCAGTACAGGTGAGTGATGTGTTCTCAATTCTGTTCAATGGGATTTCCCAGTGCAGGGGAGCGCTGTGTTCTCCATTCTGTTCAATGGGAGTTCCCAGTACAGGGGAACGCTGTGTTCTCCATTCTGTTCTATGGGAGCTCCCAATAGAGGGAGTTCCCAGTACTGGGGAGCGCTGTGTTCTCCATTCTGCTCTATGGGAGTTCCCAGTACAGGGGAGCGCTGTGTTCTCCATTCTGTTCTATGGGAGTTCCCAGTACAGGGGAGCGCTGTGTTCTCCATTCTGTTCTATGGGAGTTCCCAGTACAGGGGAGCGCTGTGTTCTCCATTCTCTTCTATGGGAGTTCTCATTACAGTGGAGCGCTGTGTTCTCCATTGTTTTCTACTTTTGTTCCCAGTACAGGGGAGCGCTGTGTTCTCCATTCTGTTCTATGGGAGTTCCCAGTACAGGAGAGCGCTGTGTTCATCCATTCTGTTCAATGGGAGTTCCCAGTACAGGGGAACGCTGTGTTCTCCATTCTGTTCAATGGGAGTTCCCAGTACAGGGGAACGCTGTGTTCTCCATTCTGTTCTATGGGAGCTCCCAATACAGGGAGTTCCCACTACAGGGGAGCGCTGTGTTCTCCATTCTGTTCAATGGGAGTTCCCAGTACAGGGGAGCACCGTGTTCTCCATTCTGTTCTATGGGAGTTCCCAGTACAGGGGAGCGCTGTGTTCTCCATTCTGTTCTATGGGAGTTCCCAGTGCAGGGGAGCGCTGTGTTCTCCATTCTGTTCAATGGGAGTTCCCAGTACAGGGGAACGCTGTGTTCTCCATTCTGTTCTATGGGAGCTCCCAATACAGGGAGTTCCCAGTACAGGGGAGCACTGTGTTCTCCATTCTGTTCTATGGGAGTTCCCAGTACAGGGGAGTGCTGTGTTCTCCATTCCGTTCTATGGGAGTTCCCAGTACAGGGGAGCGCTGTGTTCTCCATTCTGTTCTATGGGAGTTTGCAGTACAGGGGAGCGCTGTGTTCTCCATTCTGTTCTATGTGAGTTCCCAGTACAGGGGAGCACCGTGTTCTCCATTCTGTTCAATGGGAGTTCCCAGTACAGGGGAGCACCGTGTTCTCCATTCTGTTCAATGGGAGTTCCCAGTACAGGGGAGCACTGTGTTCTCCATTCTGTTCAATGGGAGTTCCCAGTACAGGGGAGCGCCGTGTTCTCCATTCTGTTCAATGGGAGTTCCCAGTACTTGGGAGCGCTGTGTTCTCCATTCTGTTCAATGGGAGTTCCCAGTACTTGGGAGCGCTGTGTTCTCCATTCTGTTCAATGGGAGTTCCCAGTACAGGGGAGCACTGTGTTCTCCATTCTGTTCAATGGGAGTTCCCAGTACTTGGGAGCACCGTGTTCTCCATTCTGTTCAATGGGAGTTCCCAGTACTTGGGAGCGCCGTGTTCTCCATTCTGTTCAATGGGAGTTCCCAGTACAGGGGAGCGCTGTGTTCTCCTTTCTGTTCAATGGGAGTTCCCAGTACAGGGAGCGCTGTGTTCTCCTTTCTGTTATGCCATAAAATTCCCTCCCTATAACGAGGCGCCCCCTCCCTCCCTCTCAATGACTAGGCGCCCCGGCCGCCCTCTCCCTCCCTATTTATCTCCTGCCTCCTCACTATAATGAGGCGCCTCTGCGGACCTTTCTCTGTCTATACAGCAAAGCACAGTGGGCTGAGGAGACCATCAGCCTACTGTGTGGTATGTGTAGTGTTCAGGAGCCATGTTGCAGCCCAGGTTCAGCTTTCATCACACATTCGGTAGCCGGGCCCATATCCCGGGCCCCTGCTGCTCCATTGAGTCCGGGAGACGTCTTTACCTGCGGTTACCAATTACCCCCCATGTGCACAGATGACCGTATACGGGAGACCAGGGGCGAGCCGGCCACCCCCGATCTCTGGAGTGTCCCCACCCTGGCACCTACTTGTATCCAAACTTGTCCATGGCGATGGAGGCGTGCTTGGGGAACTTGTCGCAGATGTACAGGTTGCGGTCGTCCTCGGGGATGAGATCCACATCATGGAAGAACATGCAGTCCCAGTCCTCGTCCTTCATCGCCTCTTTGAAGCCGACATTCAGCAGTTTGGCCCGATTGAAGGTGTAATTCCCTGCCTGGGAGCAGAAGAGGAGCACGGTGTATGTAAGAGGGGACCCCAACATCAAGAGGACCGTGATCCCGCCCCCACCACAGACAGATCAGCAGCTCCCCACCCCCCCCAAAAAAAAATCTAACTGAAACGCATTAGAGTAAAAATTTCCTATCGTTTTGTTTCTACAGCTTCTATGCAATCCTATGTGTCTCCATGGTAACCGACCACAGCAGCCCCTACAATGGTTCAGGAGACGCGAGGTAGTACGAGGCCAAGATCTAGGACGACGACGTAAAAGTGTAAAACAATCCCGGGTGAGAGGAACGGCCCAAATCGCAGAGACCGGTAGCACGAGGGTCACGGTGGGGCGAGGTCCGGGGTCTCTGCTTGCAACCCCTCCCTAAATACTGCAATAGAGGATACAAGGACTGGGGGGGACCTGAGCCGGGGATTACAGGGTCCGAGCGCAGATGACCCCTCCCTATATACTGCACTAGAGGATACAAGGACTGGGGGGGACCTGAGCCGGGGATTACAGGGTCCGAGCGCAGACGACCCCTTCCTATATACTGCACTAGAGGATACAAGGACTGGGGGGGACCTGAGCCGGGGATTACAGGGTCCGAGCGCAGACAACCCCTTCCTATATACTGCACTAGAGGATACAAGGACTGGGGGGGACCTGAGCGGGGGATTACAGGGTCCGAGCGCAGATGACCCCTCCCTATATACTGCACTAGAGGATACAAGGACTGGGGGGGACCTGAGCCGGGGATTACAGGGTCCGAGCGCAGACGACCCCTCCCTATATACTGCACTAGAGGATAGGACTGGGGGGGACCTGAGCCGGGGATTACAGGGTTCAAGTGCAGACAAACCCTCCCTATATACTGCACTAGAGGATACAAGGAGTGGGAGGGGGATCACTCCCTATATACTGCACTAGAGGATACAAGGAGTGGGAGGGGGATCACTCCCTATATACTGCACTAGACGATACAAGGACTGGGGGGTGGGGAGGACCTCAGCCGTGGGATTACAGGGTTCAAGTGCAGACGATCCCTCCCTATATACTGCACTAGAGGATAGGACTGGGAGGGAGGTTGGAGGGGGATCACTCCCTATATACTGCACTAGAGGATACAAAGACCGAAGGGACCTGAGCCCGGGGATTACAGGGTCCGAGCGCAGATGACCCCTCCCTATATACTGCACTAGAGGATACAAGGACTGGGAGGAGGATCACTCCCTATATACTGCACTAGACGATACAAGGACTGGGGGGCGGGGGGGACCCCAGCTGGGGGATTACAGGGTTCAAGTGCAGACGAACCCTCCCTATATACTGCACTAGAGGATACATAGACAGAACGGACCTGAGCCGGGGAGTACCGGGTGGAAGTGCAGTTGTCCCCTCCCGATTTCCTGCACTAGATGATACAAGGACTGGGAGGGGGATCACTCCCTATATACTGCACTAGAGAATATAATGACTGGAGGGGACCTGAGCCCTGGGATTTCAGGGTTCAAGTGGAGACGATCCCTCCCTATATACTGCACTAGAGGATACAAGGACTGGGAGGGGGATCACTCCCTATATACTGCACTAGAGGATACAAGGACTGGGGGGCGGGGAGGACCTCAGCCCTGGGATTACAGGGTTCAAGTGCAGACGATCCCTCCCTATATACTGCACTAGAGGATAGGACTGGGAGGGGGGGTTGGAAAGGGATCACTCCCTATATACTGCACTAGAGGATATAATGACTGGAGGGGACCTGAGCCCGGGGATTACAGGATCCAAGTGCAGACGATCCCTCCCTATATACTGCACTAGAGGATACAAGGACTGGGGGGCGGGGGGACCCCAGGCCGGGGATTACAGGGTTCAAGTGCAGACGACCTCTCCCTATATACTGCACTAGAGGATACAAGGACTGGGAGGAGGATCACTCGCTATATACTGCACTAGACGATACAAGGACTAGGGGGCGGGGGGGACCCCAGGTGGGGGATTACAGGGTTCAAGTGCAGACGATCCCTCCATATAACCTTTATATAAGGATTGGGGGGATTCCTCAGCTCGGGGGTCACCCCTTCTATTACCCAGCACGGAGGCTGCATGTATATACGAGCTGTGATCCGCACACAGGCAATTGCTCGTCTGGCAATCCCCTCCGCGCCTCTACCTGGTGGATGATGTAGATGCCGTAGTTGAGCTGCTGCCTCTGCAGGAAGGGGTGCAGGTAGTAGAGCAGATACTTGAGGTGCTGCTCGCGGTTGCGGTGGGGGATGATGATGGCCGTCCTGTGCGTGGCCTCGCAGTCGGGGGGCTTGTAGCGGCCGCCAGTGGTCACATACGGGTTCTTGTGGATGACGTCGTCCAGCGTCAGGGCTTCTGGCAGCTGCACCCGGATGGGTCCCCCTGGGAGCGAGACGAGAAGGTCGGGATTAGAACAATGTAAGAAAGGATGAAGGGCAGCGGCCTCTACATGTGGCCCCGGGGCCGCTCCCGGCACACAGCAGGACGCTGCACCGGAGATGTAGCATTACCCAGAGGCCATGAATGTGCTACAAGGAGGACGGCAGGAGAGGAGCTGCTGGATACAACCCCTCCGTATACACCGTATTAGAGGATACAAGGACGGGGGGACCCCCCGCCTCCATATAACACATGGGCGCCTTCTAATGAATATACTCGAGTTATCGGCAAGGACGGCTTTACTAGCACTTTATGGCCAAACATGAGACCTCTGGTGCGGAACAGACGCCGGACTCTGCCAAAACAAACCGAGCAATCGCCGGCCGGGCGTGATGCTGCTACCTTGTGTAATGAGCCGCCGCCGCCGGCATCCGATCACACCGCCAACCTACAACTGCCACTATACAACCGCACCACGCCACCGCCGACCTACAACCACCGCCGCCATACAACCGCAGCCAACCTACAACTGCCACTATACAACCGCACCACGCCACCGCCGACCTACAACCACTGCCGCCATACAACCGCAGCCAACCTACAACTGCCACTATACAACCGCACCACGCCACCGCCGACCTACAACCACTGCCGCCATACAACCGCAGCCAACCTACAACTGCCACTATACAACCGCACCATGCCGCCGCCGCCGACCTACAACCACCGCCGCCATACAACCGCAGCCGACCTACAACCACTGCCACTATACAACCGCACCACGCCACCGCCGACCTACAACCACTGCCGCCATACAACCGCACCACGCCGCCGCCGACCTACAACCACCGCCGCCATACAACCGCAGCCGACCTACAACTGTCACCATACAACCGCACCACGCCGCCGACCTACAACCACCGCCGCCATACAACCGCACCACGCCGCCGCCGACCTACAACCACCGCCGCCATACAACCGCAGCCGACCTACAACTGTCACCATACAACCGCACCACGCCGCCGACCTACAACCACCGCCGCCATACAACCGCACCACGCCGCCGCCGACCTACAACCACCGCCGCCATACAACCGCAGCCGACCTACAACTGTCACCATACAACCGCACCACGCCGCCGCCGCCGACCTACAACCACCGCCGCCATACAACCGCACCACGCCGCCGCCGACCTACAACCACCGCCGCCATACAACCGCAGCCGCCCTACAACTGTCACCATACAACCGCACCATGCCGCCGCCGCCGACCTACAACCACCGCCGCCATACAACCGCAGCCGCCCTACAACTGCCACTATACAACCGCACCATGCCGCCGACCTACAACCACCGCCGCCATACAACCGCAGCCGCCCTACAACTGCCACTATACAACCGCACCATGCCGCCGCCGCCGACCTACAACCACCGCCGCCATACAACCGCAGCCGCCCTACAACTGCCACTATACAACCGCACGATGCCGCCGCCGCCGACCTACAACCACCGCCGCCATACAACCGCAGCCGCCCTACAACTGCCACTATACAACCGCACCATGCCGCCGCCGACCTACAACCACCGCCGCCATACAACCGCAGCCGACCTACAACTGTCACCATACAACCGCATCACGCCGCCGCCGACCTACAACCACCGCCGCCATACAACCGCACCACGCCGCCGCCAACCTACAACCACCGCCGCCATACAACTGTCACCATACAACCGCACCACGCCGCCGCCGACCTACAACCACCGCCGCCATACAACCGCACCACGCCGCCGCCGACCTACAACCACCGCCGCCATACAACCGCACCACGCCGCCGCCAACCTACAACCACCGCCGCCATACAACCGCAGCCGACCTACAACTGTCACCATACAACCGTACCACGCCGCAGCCGCCATACAACTGCCACTGCCGACCTACAACCGCACCACGCCGCCGCCGACCTACAACCACCGCCGCCATATAACCGCCGCCATATAACCGTACCACGCCGCAGCCGGCCTACAACTGCCACTGCCGTCATACAACCGCAGCCTACCTACAACCGCACCACGCCGCCGCCGACCTACAACCACCGCCGCCATACAACCGCACCACGCCGCCGCCGACCTACAACCACCGCCGCCATACAACCGCACCACGCCGCCGCCGACCTACAACCACCGTCGCCATACAACTGTCACCATACAACCGCACCACGCCGCCGCCGGCATCCGATCACACCGCCAACCTACAACTGCCTCTATACAACCGCACCACGCCACCGCCAACCTACAACTGCCACTATACAACCGCACCACGCCGCCGCCGACCTACAACCACCGCCGCCATACAACCGCACCACGCCGCAGCCGGCCTACAACTGCCACTGCCGCCATACAACCGCAGCCGACCTACAACCACCGCCGCCATACAACCGCACCACGCCGCCGCCAACCTACAACCACTGCCGCCATACAACTGTCACCATACAACCGCACCACGCCGCCGCCAACCTACAACCACCGCCGCCATACAACTGTCACCATACAACCGCACCACGCCGCCGCCAACCTACAACCACCGCCGCCATACAACTGCCACCATACAACCGCACCACGCCGCCGCCGACCTACAACCACCGCCGCCATACAACCGCACCACGCCGCCGCCAACCTACAACCACTGCCGCCATACAACTGTCACCATACAACCGCACCACGCCGCCGCCAACCTACAACCACCGCCGCCATACAACCGCACCACGCCGCCGCCAACCTACAACCACCGCCGCCATACAACCGCACCACGCCGCCGCCAACCTACAACCACCGCCGCCATACAACCGCACCACGCCGCCGCCAACCTACAACCACCGCCGCCATACAACCCGCAGCCGACCTACAACTGTCACCATACAACCGCACCGCGCCGCCGCCAACCTACAACCACTGCCGCCATACAACCGCACCACGCCGCCGCCAACCTACAACCACCGCCGCCATACAACCGCACCACGCCGCCGCCAACCTACAACCACCGCCGCCATACAACCCGCAGCCGACCTACAACTGTCACCATACAACCGCACCGCGCCGCCGCCAACCTACAACCACTGCCGCCATACAACCGCAGCCGACCTACAACTGTCACCATACAACCGCACCACACCGCCGCCAACCTACAACCACCGCCGCCATACAACCGCAGCCGACCTTCAACTGTCACCATACAACCGTACCATGCCGCCGCCGCCGACCTACAACCACCGCCGCCATACAACCGCACCACGCCGCCGCCGACCTACAACCACCGCCGCCATACAACCGCAGCCGACCTACAACCACCGCCGCCATACAACCGCACCACGCCGCAGCCGGCCTACAACAGCCACCGCCGCCATACAACCGCACCACGCCGCAGCCGGCCTACAACTGCCACCATACAACCGCAGCCGACCTACAACTGCCACCATACAACCGCAGCCGACCTACAACTGCCGCCATACAACCGCACCACGCCGCAGCCGACCTACAACCACCGCCGCCATACAACCGCCGCCGACCTACAACCACCGCCGCCATATAACCGCCGCCATATAACCGTACCACGCCGCAGCCGGCCTACAACTGCCACTGCCGTCATACAACCGCAGCCTACCTACAACCGCACCACGCCGCCGCCGACCTACAACCACCGCCGCCATACAACCGCACCACGCCGCCGCCGACCTACAACCACCGCCGCCATACAACCGCACCACGCCGCCGCCGACCTACAACCACCGTCGCCATACAACTGTCACCATACAACCGCACCACGCCGCCGCCGGCATCCGATCACACCGCCAACCTACAACTGCCTCTATACAACCGCACCACGCCACCGCCAACCTACAACTGTCACCATACAACCGCACCGCGCCGCCGCCAACCTACAACCACTGCCGCCATACAACCGCAGCCGACCTACAACTGTCACCATACAACCGCACCACACCGCCGCCAACCTACAACCACCGCCGCCATACAACCGCAGCCGACCTTCAACTGTCACCATACAACCCTACCACGCCGCAGCCGCCATACCACCGCAGCCGACCTACAACCACCGCCGCCATACAACCGCACCACGCCGCAGCCGGCCTACAACTGCCACCGCCGCCATACAACCGCACCACGCCGCAGCCGGCCTACAACTGCCACCATACAACCGCAGCCGACCTACAACTGCCACCATACAACCGCAGCCGACCTACAACTGCCGCCATACAACCGCACCACGCCGCAGCCGACCTACAACCACCGCCGCCATACAACCGCACCACGCCGCAGCCGGCCTACAACCACCGACGCCATACAACCGCACCACGCCGCAGCCGGCCTACAACTGCCACCGCCGCCATACAACCGCACCACGCCGCAGCCGGCCTACAACTGCCACCGCCGCCATACAACCGCACCACGCCGCAGCCGGCCTACAACTGCCGCAGCCGACCTACAACCGCACCACGCCGCAGCCGGCCTACAACTGCCGCAGCCGACCTACAACCGCAGCCGACCTACAACCGCACCACGCCACAGCCGTCCTACAACCGCACTGCAGCCGTCGTCGAGGAGAGCAGGCACCGCCCTGACATTTGGCCACACTGAGCCCCAGATGCCTTTGGAGAGTCCTGGGGTGTCAGACCCTGTAATTTGGTTGCTGCGACCTCCATGGATCTCGTGCACCAGTTCATCCCACAGACGCGCAATAAGAGGAGACCCGAGAATTTGGAACAGACACAACTTCCAACTCTGTCATGTTCCTCCTCCCTGGACAACGTATGCAGTGTGGCCCCGAGGGGCTAACAGAGGCCCCTGTAATTATCCGACAGGTCAATACCCCCTGGGGCGCTACTACTGCTCCACACAAAGACAGAGTCAGCCAGAGATGTGACCTCAGCATGGGAGCTCCGGGCTCGAGGCAGCTTTGGATTGATGGGGTAAAGCTTGGAGGAGTATGCTCCTCTGCTGAGAAAATTTTCAATGTCATTTGGAAATGCCGATTTTGGTTTTATTAAGGCCGTCACCCCTCCCCATTAGGGGTAATTTCTCTTGTACACAACGCCGGGCATTGGGGGTAGCGCCCAAAATAAAAGCAAGCAATTTCTACAAACCCCCCGCGGAAAGTGCCCTGCCCGGGGGAAAGGGGAAAAACCGCCCCATCACTACCCTAAACCCCCCTCGGGACCGTGCCGGAGAGGAGACGCAGCGCCCCCCTCAGGGAAGATTATAAAGCCCGACATTGTGACCATATCGCTTTATTACTTCAGAGCAATTGGGAACATACATTACTTATCCTGTACTGATCCTGAGTTACCTCCTGTTTTATACCCAGAGCGCACTCACATTCTGCTGGTGCAGTCACTTACATACATTTCTTTTCCTGTACTGATCCTGATTACATCCCGTTTTTACTCCAGACTGCACTCACTATTTCTGCTGGGGCAGTCACTGTAAACATTATTATCCTGTACGATCCGATTTCCTCCCGTATTTATACTCCAGAGCTGCGCTCAATTTTCTGTGGGGCAGTCACTGAAAACCCTTACTTTTTCCTTACTGATCCTGATTAAATTGTTTATACTCCCCAGCTCCAATATTTCTGGTGCAGTCCCTGTACATACATTACTTTATCCTGTACTGATCCTGATTACCCCCTTAATTAAAACTCCAGAGCTGAACTCATATTCTGCTGGTGCAGTCCGTGTACATACATTACTTATCCTGTACTGATCCCGAGTTACATCAGTAAATCCTTCCCGAGCTGCACCACTATTCTGCTGGGGCAGTCACTGTGTAAACATTACTTATCCCGTACGATGCGAGTTACATCCGTTTATCCTCCCGAGCTTTCGCCACTTTCTGCTGGTGCATCATGTACATACATTACTTTCCTAAATGTCCAGTTTTCCCCCTGTAATAACTCCAAGCTGAACTCACTATTCTCTGTGAAACACTGTGTCTACATTACTTTCCCCCACTGATCCTGTTTACATTCTGTATTATGCTCCAGAGCTGCGCTCACTATTCTGCGGTGCAGTCACTGTACATACATTACTTATCCTGTACTGATCCGAGTTACAAACTGTTTTATCTCCCAACTGCACTTTACTATTTTGCTGGTGTAGCACTGTATAACATTACTTATCCTTACTGTCCCCGAGTTACATCCTGTATTATCCTCCCGAGCTGCGTCAATTTGTGGGCAGTCACTGTACATACATTATTTTCCTGTACTGATCCTGAGTTTACATCCTGTATTTTCCCCGAGCGCACCACTTTTTGTGGGGCATCACTGTCATACATTACTTATCCGTACTGTCCCAGGGTTTTTTTTTTTTTTCAAACCTTTTTTTCCCCAGAGCTGCGCTAATTCTGCTGGTGCAGTCACGTACATACATTACTTATCCCGTACTGATCCCGATTAAATCCTTTTTTATCCCCCAGAGCTGCCCACAATTCTGCTGGGGCAGTCACTGTGTACTACATTACTTTCCCCGTATGATCCGGGTTAAAACCTGTATTATCCCCGAGTCACTCACTATTCTGCGGTGCAGCACTGTACATACATTACTTTTCCTGTACTGACCGAGTTAATCTGTTTATACCCAGACTGCACCACTATTTTGTGGTGCAGTCCGTGTACATAATTACTTTCCTGACTCCTGAGTTACATTCTTATTATCTCCGAGCTGCGCTCACTATTCTGCGGTGCAGCACTGTACATACATTTTTATCCGTACGATCCGAGTTACTTTTGTATTAAACTCCAGAGCGCGCTCACTATACTGCTGGTGCAGTCACTGTGTACATACATTACTTACCTGTACTGTTCCCCAGTTACATCCTGTATTATCCTCCAGAGCTGCGCTCACTTTCTGCTGGTCAGTCATGTACATACATTACTTTCCTGTACTGATCCCCAGTTAATCCTGGATTATCTCCAGAAACTGCGCTCACTATTCTGCTGGTGCGTCGCTGTGTACATCATTACTGATCCTGTTCTACCGAGTTACACCTGTATTACCTCCCAAGCTGCACTCACTATTTGCTGGTGCAGTCCCCTGTACATACAATATTTATCCTGTACTGACCCGGTTACATCCTGTATTTTCCTCCAGAGCTGCAATCACTAGTTGCGGTGCGTCCCCTGTACAACATTACTTATCCTTATTTTTCTACAGAGTGCCCCCACTTTTTTGCTGGGCATCACGTGTACATACATTATTATCCTGTACTGATCCGAGTTTTCACCTGTATTTAAACCCCCAAGCTCACCACTATTCGTGGGCAGTCCTGTACAAAATTACTTATCCTGTACTGATCCTGAGTTAATCCCGTATTATCCTCCGAGCTGCGTCACTATTCTGCTGGTGCGTCACTGTCATCATTATTTACCCTGTCTGATCTGAGTTACACCCTGTATTATACTCCAGAGCTGCACTCACTATTCTGCTGGTGCAGTCACTGTGTACATACTTTTATTTTATCCTGTACTGATCCTGAGTTACATCCTGTATTATACCCAGAGCAGCACTCACTATTCTGGTGGTGCAGTCCTGTACAAAACTTTTACTTATCCTGTACTGATCCTGAGTTACATCCTGTATTATCCTCCAGAGCTGCGCTCACTATTCTGCTGGTGCAGTCACTGTACATACATTACTTATCCGTGAACCCAGTCGGCCCCCAGACCACAGGGGACCTCGGGGCGGAGAGAACCCACCCACCCGGATGGACGTCGGGGCGGAGAGGCCTCCCCTCCCCTCCCCCCCCCCCCCCCCCCCCCCACCCCACGGACAGACCTCGGGGCAGTGGGGGGGCCATGCACCCGACAATATAGAAGTAACCAACAATGCGGCAGCAAAAAGCAAAGAGAATAACAGAACCCGCTATGGCCGGACCCCGACCTCTGCGGCCGCGCTCAGCGCCCAGGAAGGTCACCTTGTTAGACAAACAGAGCCCAGCGTCACAGGAGGAGAGCAAACATTGCAAGATCGGCCAGTCCCACACTGGGACCGGAGGGTCAGGGCTGGAGCACTACAAGCCTCAGCACAGCAGCCGTCCCCAACCGAGACTGTATGACGGGGGCCCCGGAGGGTCAGGGCTGGAGCACTACAAGCCCCAGCACAGCAGCCGTCCCCAACCGAGACTGTATGACTGGGGCCCCGGAGGGTCAGGGCTGGAGCACTACAAGCCCCAGCACAGCAGCCGTCCCCCAACTGAGACTATGACCGGGGCCCTTGATAGAACAAGTAGGCGCGGATAGGAACAATTCTGATTGGCTGACAGAAACAAAGCCCCTGAAATTATGAGTGGGGGACCCCGTTCATCTTCCTGCCTTATTTATGGTCCAGTGAGAGACCCTTCTATTTCTCAGGTTACGGCGCATCCTATCCTTGTATCTGTTGCTGGGAAAGCTGGGTGCCCTCCGACACGGTCGTCATTTTTCAGATTTTTGTACACAGTCTAAATTTGGTAAAAAGTTTTGCCTCTTATGCTCAATTATTAAACTCCCCCCCCCCCTCCCCCAGACCTCAGCCGGGTGTCAGTGAGTGGCGACACTCTACAGGCCTAATACTGATCACAGCTGTGGGTCCAGGATCCCCCTTCAGAGCAGCTCTGGACAGAAGAAAATGAACCTGCGCTGACACATTGCAACAAACTATTGCGAGCAGAAAGATTTGTGCTGTTTTAGCTCTGGTCTCAATGGGGATTGTCTAGACTGGACACAATGTAACAAACCCTCAGCTGATGGAAGAGTTCGGTCTGGATGTAGGCATGGTTTGTATTCACCGACAGCAAGCACAGTCTCTGGGATTAGGAGCCCAGTTGTGAAATAGGGAGTTTTTAGGCTCCTTTGGTAATGGGAGTCACCGGGGAAAAGGGTCAGGGTTTGCCCCACCGGGCTCAACACAGTCAAACCCCCCCTACACAGGTGCAGGGTGGAAAAAACCCCTTTAAAATTTTTCCCTGGGGCGACTCGCAGGAAACAGAACAACCCCCCCCCCCCTCTGCCCCAAAACGCTGGCTCAGAACAGTATGCCCCTGGTTGTTTTCAAGTCCATGGGGCCCCATCCGACCCACCTCTATTTTTACTAAAGTACTGATAAAACTTTCCAAAGGGTGCCTGATATCACCCTCCTCTTATAACGCCCAGTATGATATCCCCTCCAGACTTTACATCCTATGTGACTGTTTATAACTGCTCCTCTTTTTAAGGGCCCATACTGATAAAACCCAGGGGACTTAAACACCATGTGACTGATTTTCACCGCCCCTTTTAAATAACCTCCAAAACGGATATAACCAGAGACTTTTCCATCCTATGGGGACTGATTTTCGGGCCAGTCCTCTTTAACGCTCCAGTACGATATAAACCAGGGGACTTTTAAAACCCTATGGACGAAAATCAGCCGCTCCTCTATAACCCCTCCATTTACTGATAAAACCCAGAGAAATTAAAACCTTTTGTGACTGATATCAGCCGCCCCTCTTATAAGGGCCCAAAGTACTTTTTAAAAACCAGAGACATTACTTTCCTTTATTTGATGAAAATAAAGCCGCCCCCTTTTTAATAACGCTCCAGTACGGTTTTAAAACCCATAAGACATTACACCCCTAGGTGACTAAATATCCCGCCTCCTCTTATAACGCCCAGAAAGGGAAATAAAACCCAGAAAACATTCCACCCTATGTGATGATATCAGCCGCCCCTCTTAAAAACGCCCCAAAAAAAGATAAAAACCAGGACTTTAAAACCATGTGACTGATATCAGCCGCCCCCTTTATAACGCTCCATTTACTGTTTAAAACCGGGGAAAAAATTAAAACCCTTTATGTAAACTGACCCCCAGCCGCTCCTCTTATAACGCTCCGTACGAATAACCCCAGACTTTTAAAATCCTATGTGACTGATATCACCGCCCCCTTTTTAAAAGCCCCATTACTAAATAAAAACCAGAACCCATTACTTACTATTTTGACTAAAATTTTAGCCGCTCCTTTTATAACGCCCCAGTACTGATATAACCCCCCAGACATTAAAACCAAAAGTGACTGATATCAGCCCTCCTCTTATAACGCTCCAGTACTAAAAATAACGGGACTTTTAACCCCTATGGGGACGGATATCAGCCGTCCCTTATAACGTTTCCGGGACTGAAAATAACCTCCGGGACTTTTCCCTCCTAGGGGAAACTGATATCAGCCGCTCCCTCTTAAAAACGCTCCAAAATAATAACCAGAGACTTTTACACCCTTTTGGGGACTGTATCACCGTCCTCTTATAACGCTCCAATATGATAAAACCAAATAACTTTAAACTTTTCCTTTTTTTTTGTGGTTTAAAAATGACCTTCCGGACGGGAAAGCGTTTTTTTAGGGGAGCAGTGAAATCGGTCACATAAGATGAAAAATTTGGGAGGTTTATCAGTACTTGGAGCTTTATAAGGGGGAAGAAACTGATATCATTTCACAAAAGGAGTTTTTTCTGGAAGGTTATATCAGTACTGGGGAGGGGTTAAAAAGAGGGCACTGATATCGGGTCACATAGGTTTGTAATGTCTCGGGTTAAATCAGTATTGGAGCGTTAAAAAGAGGAGGGGGCTGAAAACAGTCACATAGGATGTAATGTCTGGAGGTTTTATCTTCCCTGGAGCTTTTTAAAAGGGGAAACGGCGGGAATATCAGCACATAGGATATAATGTCTCGGTTTATATCGTTTTTGGAGGTTTTTAAGGGAGGAGCGGCTGATATCAGTCCATGGATGTAATTCTTTGGGTTTAATATCGAACTGGAGCTTTATAAGGGGAGGCGATATCGGGTCACATAGGATGTAATGTTTGGGGGTTTTATATCAGTTACTGGGGGCATTATAAGAGGAGCAGCTGTTATCAGTCACATAGGATTTTAATGTCGGGAAAGATTAAAATCAGTTTTGGAGGGGATAAAAAGGAGCGGCTGATATAAATCCATAGGTTTGTTTTGTCCCCTGGTTATATCAGTACGGGAGCGTTATAAGAGGAGGGTGATATCAGAAAAACCTTTAGGATGAAAGGCCTCTGGTTTATCAGTACGGAGCGTTATAAAGAGGGGGGGCTGATATCATTCAATAGGATTTAATATCTGGAGGTTTTTACAGCAGGGGAAGCGTTAAAAGAGGAGCGGCTGATTTCATCACATGGGAGGGAAATTTGTCCCGGGTTATATCAGTAGGGAGCGTTATAAGAGGACGGCTGAACGTCACATGGGATGTTAGGGTCCCCTGGTTATAAAAATTACGGGAGCGTTATAAGAGGACGGTAAATATCTTCACATAAAATTGTTATGTCTCGGGTTATATCAAAATTGGGCGTTATAAGGGGAAGGGTTGATACAGTCAAAAAAGGTTTGAAATTGTCAAGGTTATTATGGTCTGGAGCTTTAAATAAGGGGAGGGGCCCTGATTTTCAGAAAATTAGGAGGGTAAGGGTCTTTTGTTTTTATCATAGGGGACTTATAAGAGGGGTGTTTTATAAACCCCCTCAAGAGACATTACATCCTATGTGACTGATATCACCCCGCTCCTAAAAGGACGTTCAGTGCGAAATAACCCTCTAGGGCCATTTAAAATCACATGACTGATTTCTTTTTTTTTCCCCCTTTAAATTACGCCCAGTGTATTATTTTCCCCCAGGGACATTTGTATCTTTGTGCCCGTTCCCAAAAGCTCCCGCTTATATGGGATCCAGCACTGATATAATCTCCAGAAACATTTATATCATGTAAACCCCACCAGCCGCTCCTCTTATAACACTCCAGCACCATTATAAGAGTGAATTCTGTAAAACAATACCCAAGTTTCACCAACATCCAGAGCGTAATCTCTGTACAATGAGATTTTCTGGTTTTTAAAGAGAGAATTTTTGACCGTTTTCCCCCTGAACATTTAAAAAAGGACCCCTGCTTGTTTGTCATTGACAGGAACATTGGTTTTTTTAGCCAAAGTTTTACCCGGGAAAGGTTTCGTCACCATCGTTTCCAGTCCTGACAATCTCCTCCTGTGCTGATGGTTTGTTGCAATGTGTCAGTTTTGTTCTGTTCAGTAGAGGATTTTTCCAGGTGGCTGCTATTTAAAAGGGAACCCTCAGTGGGGGAAGTATTAGGACTTTACAAGGTTTCAGCCCCCCGGGAATGCTGTTTTTTTATTTTCTGTTACATGTGTAAAGTGAAGGGCCATGACCGGACAAAGCACATAGCATTACATAGAAGGGGCCCTTAATACTATAGATTGGGGGCCCATGAAATTTCACATTATATATGCAACATGGTGTCATCGCCTTGTAACTGACTGGAATCATGTGACTTGGCCGAACCAAACATGGGCAGTGTTACACATAGGGGGGCACTAACTTATTTTTCCCCCAATTTTGGTTAGAACTTAAAAAAAGACCGAGCCCCATCAAGTTCAACCAAGGGGGGAAAAAAAAATGTGGACAAGGGAGGGAGACAAGGATTTTCAACCCCCCCCCCCCCCCCACGGGTAAATTTGCCCCCGAAACCCACAAGGCAAGAACCAATCTGCTTGGGGGACCCCATCCCTGACCCCAAAAGCCCCACCAGCCAGGAAACCAGAAAGTTACATTTTTTACATATGCATTAATATTCTTTAGTTCCAGGTAGGTATCCCAAGGGCCCTTTTCCCGAAAAAACCCCACCTTTTTCCGCTGTGAAACCCGCTCCTCAGGCGGGCATTCCACAGAAATTTTTATTTTTTTTCATGAAAAAATTGGGTTTTCCCCCTTGGGGGATTTAATCCTCCCCTCTCCACGGAAGGGGCCCCCTTTTGTCTTTTGGGAAAAGGGGGGTCTACATGAAAAAAGCTTTTTGTAGGGACCAATTTTTTTTTTTTTTTAAAACATGTCCCCCCGGAGTCGTTTTTTTCTCAAGACTAAATAAGGGTCAATTTACTAACCTCTACTATAACTCGGGGGCTCCATTCCCCCTTAAAAAATTTGGTTGCTCGTTTTTGCACCCTCCCCTAAGGGTGCCCATTCCCCTAATAAGTTTTGGTTGCTTCGGCTTTGGGACTCAAAAAAAGCTCCATTTCCCCTAATAAAATTTGGTTGCTGTCTTTGCACCTAAGATGTCCATTCCCCTAATAATTTTTGGGTTTCTCGGGCCCTTTTCACTCTCTCTAGTCCTTTTCATCTCTTCTAAAACAGGGAACAAAGTGAAATCATGTGAAAAATTGGGTTAAAAACCAATCATGGGTCAGTGTTAACAATAGGGGGCACTAACTTTTTGCTGCCCCTTTTTAAAAGTTGTGAAATCCAAATGACTTTGCTTTAAACCCAAACAAGGGCATGTTTACACAAAGGGGGGTAAATAACTTATGCTGCCCCCTTTTAACCCCTTGGAAATCCAGTGGGCTTAGCTTAACCAAAAAATTTGGGGAGTTTAAACATAGGGGGGGCACCAAAATTTATCCCACCCCTTGTAATTGAGTGAAATCAATTTTGGGCTTTGGGGGTTAAACCCTTTATGGGGAGTTACATATAAGGGGGGCAAAACAAAAATTTCTCAATCAGGAAAATTTTGGGGGGCTAATGCTTTTCGGGACCCATTACTGCATTTTAATAGATGTGGTCCCAATTTTCCCCCTTAAAGTAGGGACCCCCACATAGTCCAGAGTTTTTTCCCCCTGGTGACCCGCATCAAAAAAAAAAAAAAGCCCCGCCAATTTTTTTTTTTTGGGTGCAGGATTGACCGTTTGACCCCTCCCCCCCAAACCCGGAAAGGGGGGGCCATTTTTATTTCCCCCCACATTCCAGGATACATGTGAACGGAGCCATACTCAAGGTGACCACTTACCTAAAGACGGAGAGGTCTCCGGGCAAAATGGCAGCAACTCTTCCCGCACGGCCGGCTTGGATATCAAACTGAGGTTGGCGTAGACGTCGCCAGGCAACGAGAGGTTCTGGGGGTTCAGGAGCCCTAGAGGGTGGGGTCCATTCTTGTAAAAAATCCCAAAGAAGTACGCCACCCGCCCCTTTTTTTGGGAACCTTCTCTGTAGGGAGGAAAGACCACCAGCTGGACGCAGAGGAACAGCAGCAGGTACCGGCCCTTGGCGATGGTCATGGCGGCGGGCAACCGGGCAAAGCAAGTCGAAAAACCCAAAGCAAACCTTTTCCCCGGTTAAAGGTCAAAACGGGGGGGGAAGTCTGTGTCGTCTCCCATCCAGCGAATAAACCCGAGGGGGGCATCCTCCTCTCCAGGTTGCATCCCGGGCCCAAAAAATTTACAACCGAATATGGGGCAAAAAACCCTTTTAAAAGGGGGAAGGAGGGGGGCGAGGGGAACACCCCGGAAACTACCCGGCCCCCTCCTCCCAAACCTCGTGCACAGGGGGTCCGGGGCCCCGGGAAACGGGGCAACTCCAACCTTGGTCCTGAAAAAGAACCCAAAAAGAAGGCAAGTTAGACCCCCCGTCACCCAAAAAAGGCCCCCAATCTCGGGCTCCCCCACCCCCCCGAAGGGAAACAATCAAACCCGCCAAACCCCGGGGGATGCAGGCCCCTCCCCTAAACCGACTTTTGGGCAAAACCCCTAGGGAAATGGAAAACCCAGCACAAAAAAGGGAGGAGGCGGAGGGGAGGGGGGGCAATTAGGCAAAGAGTCCCATAAATAAAAGGAGAAGAAGAGGGGGGGAGGTCGGAGACAAAAGCTGGAGAACAAAGCAAATTCCAGCCCTGTGCATGGAACAAAGCCTCTAAGTACTGGAAGGAGGGCGCCCGTGTACACCTCACGCCCCCCTTTTAAAAGGGGAAATTCCCATAATAATTAACAAGGGGTATCAAATTTCACAGATCCCAGGTGACAGCAGCTCACCATGGGGGGGGGGGGGGGGACGGAGGGGCCGTCCCCCTCTCCCCACATAAAAAAAAGAATTAAAAACACAATTCTTTCGAAAAACTTTTTTTTCCCTTTTTAAAAAAAAATTATGGAAGACTTTATTTTCCTTTCTTCCAAAAAAAAAAAAAAAAAAAAAAAAAAAGGAAAAAAAAAATTTTAAAAAAAAACATTTAAAAGAAAATTGTGTAGATTTAGATTTTTGTAATTTGTTTCCATTTTTACACATTTAATAAAGAAAATTATTTTTAGTTTAGATTTTAAATTTTTTTGATGAATGTGTGTATGCATTTGTTTATGTATACAAATACGTTCATAAAAAAGAAGAAGTTTTATATAATATACATATAAATCTCCTCTCTCTCTCTCTACACACACACAAAGTATCTCACAAAAGTAAGTACACCCTGTATTCTATCTTTTCCTGGGACACAGCACTGAGGATCTGACCCTTTTTATAAAATGTAAAGTTGCGGTGGGCCCGGCTTGAACCCAGGGGGGGATGGGTTTTCCCCCCAAAAATAACTCAACACAAAAACCAAAGTCCCAAAAAACCCCGGGGGCAAAAGTGAGGGCGCCCCCAAGGGACGGGGAAAAGTGAGGGGGCCCCCAAAGGGGGCGGCAAAAAGTGAGGAAAGGGCCCCCAAAGGCAACAAAAGTGAGGACGCCCCAAGGGACAAAAAAAAGTGAGGACGCCCCAAGGGAAAAAAAAAGTGAGGACGCCCCCAAAATGACAACAAAAGTGAGGGGGCCCCCCAAATGACAACCAAAAAATTTTAGGACGGGGCCCCCCCTGGCAAAAAAGTGGGGGACGCCCCCCAAGTGAAAAACAAAAATGAGGAAACCACTAAAAGGGGAAAAAAAAAAGGGGACACCCCCCAAGGGAAAAAAAGTGAGGACACCCCAAAAGGGAAAACAAAAATTGGACACCACTAATTTACCCCAAAAATGAGGGGCACCCTTACTGATAAAAAAAATGAGGGCACCCCTAAGTGACAACGTACAAATTTGGGGGGGCCCCCCCCAGTTTCCGTTTTTTTGTGTGGGGCTCCCCTTATTTTTTTAGCCTTTTCCTTAAAAATCTCTTGGGGCCGGAGGTCACCCGGCTGGCCCCGCCACGGAATCCTCTTCCCTCCTCTATGAAGACATCACGGAGCGTTGGGGGTTTGGGCTTTTTACACGGTGCACTTTAATCCCTTTTTTTGGGTGTTTTCTGGATCCGATAAAAAAATTCAAAATTGGGGCATAAAACCAGCTGGGGTGTTTTGGGTGGGAAATTTTTGGGGGGAAAAAACGCTCCCGATAGTTTTTTAAAAAGGGCGCCCGGGTGCGTCAGTTTTTGGGCGGATCCCAAAAAACCCGCGTAAACAAGCATCGCGATCACTGAAAAGCCAAAAGCGCTTCACATTGAAAGCAAAGTAAAAAACCCGATCTCAGTGTTAGGTCCATTTAGGGGCTTTAAATACGGATCCAAACCCCCTGTCCCAAAAACTGATCCAAAAACGATCCAACGCGGGCCCTGTGAAAAATTTGCCTTAGAAAACTTTTTTGCTCCTCCCCCTTCCCCCTTTGGGAGGGCCCCCCAATGACCCTAGGGTTCAGGTTGGAGGAAAGCTTTGGGCCTCCCCCACCTTTTTCCCTCAAATCTCTTTTTGCAAGGGGAGTTTGGGGGTTTGGAGGTGTTTTGGGTCGTTATCTTTGTTTGGCACTGCCCGCGGGCCCCGAAGGGGGGGGATCATGGGTCTGCTTCCCGGATTTTTCACAGGAAAAATGTTGGTATTCATGGTTCCCTCACCGTAGCTCCCCACAGCCGGGGCACTCATGCAGCCCCAAACCAAAGAGAAGACAATACCCGCATCCGAAACCGTCCCCGCCCGCCCGGGGGACCCCTCTGGGCGCCGGGGGGGAAAAAGGCCCGCAGGGGTTTTGTTTTTTCCCTTTTTTTTATATATATTCATAGAAATTTTTTTCCCTCTTTTTTTAAACTAAAACCGCCCCCCGGGGTTTCAAACCCCGGATCCGGGGCTGTAGTTGAATTTGGTGTGTAGGGCGGAACAGGTACAAATTTAAATAAATTTTTAATCCAGAACAAAAAAGGGGTTTTTTTTTTTTTTTTTTTTAAGTTTTGGTTGTGCAAAGGGGAAAGGGGTTTTTTTCATTTTTTTTTGCTGCCCGTGCCCCGTTAAAAAGGGGTTTTACCCCATTTCCACCCTTTATTGGCAGACTGGAACTTTTCTTCCACAGATATCTGCCCATGGAACAAAAAGTGCCCATGCCCATTTAAATCCAGTTTGTAACAGGGGGACAGACTGTGTAAGTCGGGGACCGCCTGTACATGACTTTTTTTTAAATTTGTGTCGGTCCATATGGGCTTGTTCACAAGGAGTTTTGCCTCCGTATTAACATACGCTTTTTAGATCCGTCTTTTGGGGGCCAACGGACGACCCCGAGGGCGGATCTAAACAATTTGCAGTGGGGATGATCACTGCGGGGGTATGAAACACGCGGGGGGCGGGTTTTAAAATGAGAATGCCCCCTGGGGTTTCCATGTTTGCATGTCAATTCTTTCAAAGACGGAGCCGAACTGCACTATGGAAACACGCAGCGGCGATCTGTCATGACAACGCCGGCGCGATAATCTCCCTGCTAATTGTTTAGATCCGTCTCTGGGTCCCCTCTGTCGGATCTAAAAAGCGCTTGTAACACGGACTTAAAACACTGTGTGAACAAGATATATATATATAGTAAGGTTGCAACAGCAGGAAGGGTATATAACGGTGGGGAATGAAAGGCCAATATTAGATAGGCGTCGACATATGTTTAACGTTTAATGGTAGTATGGCTTCCAGCCATTCCCGGGTCGGCCTCTCATTGGGAGTGAGCATAGAGCAGGGTGGGTGCTCACTCCCAATGGTTCCACTCCAGGTTTTACCTGGAATATATAAGTCAGCAGGGAAGCAGACTGGAGTTGACTACAACTCCCAGGCTACCTTTAAACCTGGAGAGGAGACAGGCTGGGGAGCCAGTAGGAAACTTACAAACTGATAGTAAGTTGGTCCTTTGTTAGTTAGAGCCCAGACGGGCAGGCTGTTCTTTTGTTTTATATCGTGCATGCCTTGCACTTGTTGTTTTGTTTGCTGCTTAAATAAAATACAGAGGCCTTGTATTTTACGCCGAAAGATCTGTCTCTGTCTCTACCTGAAAATCCACATGTGCCAAGATCCCAGAGCCGCTAAAGCTCACAATATATATATATATATGGACAAAACATAAATAAGCAAATAAACGTAAGATTATATATATGCACAGAGACTCGCCGCTCTGCAGGTTTGACATTAAACTGTGTTTTTTGCTTTGTCACCGAACGGTGACCTCCGCTCTAGAGCAGACTCGTGACCTGACAGCGAGCGAGGACACGGACCCGGAGGCCGCCATGACATCACGGCTGGTGCTATGGAAAACGACACGACCGCAACTGGAGAGCGCAGCGCTGGGCAGTGTTCACATTACACCAGGGTATGTCCACCTACACTGTCCAGTTTCCCCTTATTTTTAAACCCCCTGGCAGCGCATATTTTTATGAAAGGACCGTGCACTGGCCCCTTGGGGAAAATAAATGGGGATAGAAAGGGGTGCAGACTGGGCCCCTCATTGGCCCGGCTTGGTGGGCTTAATTAAAATTTGGGAAAAGGCCGTCTCACACATCCCCTCCTTGGCCCGGTTTGGGAGATAAAAAGGTGTGATTAAAGGCTGTCTGCACATATAACCCTCCCTTGCGGCTTGGTGGGGATATAAGGTTTGAAAGGCTTCTTTCACACAAAATCCTTTGTTTTCTGGTTCGGGGGGTATTTTAAGGTGTGATAGGCTTTTCTGCACACATATCCCTTGTTGGGTGGTCGGTGGGATATAAGGGGTTTGGATAGCGTCTGCACACACCCCTCATTGCTGGGTTTTGGGGAGTATTTAAGGTGTGTAGGCTGTCTGCCCAAAAACCCTCATTTCTGGCTTGGTGGGGAAAACAAGGATTTATTTGGCCCCCTCTGCACACACATCCTTTTGTTGCGGCTAGGGTTAAAAGGGGCAATATAAATTAGAGATTTTCAGAAAAGCCCACAACTAGAAATGTCCAGCAAGACTTCCCCTACTACCCTGGCCCCTAAATTTCCCCCGACCCCTCAGCAGGGTGTTTTACCCCCTGGGTGGTTTGGGTTGGCTCTATGGACCCTCCAGCAGCTGTGGGGGCCCCGGAAGGTGGGGGTTGGCCCCTATGGACCCTCCATCACTGTGGGAGCCCCGGATGGTGGTGTTGGCTTTTATGGCTCCCCCAAAGCTTTGGGGCCCCCCGGATTTTGGGTTGGCCCCATTTTTACCCTCCAGCAGCTGTTGGGGCCCCTGGGTGGTGGGGGTTGGCTCAATTTGGAAACCCCCCAGCACTGTGGGGGCCCCGGGGGGGTAGGTTGGCTCTAAAGGGACCCCCCAGCCCGCTGGGGAGCCCCTGGATAGTGTTGTTGGGGTCTTGCTCCTCCAGCCCGCTTTGGGAGCTCCTGGGGTAGTGGTGTTGGCTCTATGGCCCCCACCACACTGTGGGTGGCCCGTCAGCATGTGGGGCCCCTGGATGGGGGGAAAATTTGGCTCTATGACCCTCCACATTTGGTTCCCCCCTGGATGGTGGGGTTGGGTCTAAAGGACCCCATCACAGCTGGGAGCCCCCGGAAGGTGTTGTTGGGGTCTATGGACCCTCCACAGCTGTGGGGCCCCTTGGGTGGTGGCTTGGGTCTATGGACCCTCCAGCAAACTATTTTCCCCCCTGGAAAGGGTGGTGTTTGGCTCTATGGACCCTTCAAACAGCTGGGGAGCCCTGGATGGTGGTGTTGGCTCCCATGGGCCCCCCAAACAGCTGTGGGGGCCCCCGGATTGGGAGTGTTGGGGTCAAAGGACCCTCCAGCACTGTGGGGCCCCTGGATGGTGGGTTTGGTCTATGGACCCTTCACAGCTGTGGGAGCTCCTGGGTGGTGGTTTGCCTCTATGGACCCTCCACAGCTGGGGGAGCTCCCCGGAAGGGGGGTTGGGCTCTATGGACCCTCCACAGCTGTGGGGGCCCCGGGTGGTGGTGTTTGGCCCCTATGGCCCCTCCCAAAAAAAAAAAACAGCTGGGGGGGGGGCCCCCGGAAGGTGGTGGGGGGGGGGGGGGGGGGGGGGGGGGGGGGGGGGGGGGGGGGGGGGGGCCCCCATGGACCCCCCACAGCTGGGGGCCCCTGGATGGGAGTGTTTTGGGTCTTATGGGCCCTCCAGCACTTTTGGGCCCTGGAATTGGTGGGGTTTGCTCTTTTTGTCCCCTCCCCACTTTGTCCCCCCCGGGTGGGGGTGTTGGCCCCAAAAGGGGCCCCCCCAGAATGATGGGGCCCCTGGATGGGGGCTTTTGGCCCCTAGGCCCCTCCAGCAGCTGTGGGGCCCCCTGGGGTTGGGGGCGTTGGTCAAAGGGCCCTCCAGCAGCTGTTTGGGGCCCCCGATTTTGGGGGGGTTGGGGTCTATTGGAAACCCTTTCCCGCAGCTTTTGGGGGCCCCTGGATGGTGGGGTTTGGCTCTTAGGCCCCTCCAAACAGCTGTGGGAGCCCCTGCTTAAGGGAGGTTTGGCTTTTCCCTTGGACCCTCCAGCAGCTGTGGGGGCCCCGGGTGGGGCGTTTTGGCCCCTTTGGACCCCTCCCCCCCGCAGCTGTGGGGCCCCCGGAAGGTGGGGGTTTTGGCTCTATGGAAACCCTCCAGCCCGTTGGGGACCCCTGGGGTGGTGGTTTTTGGCTCTGTTTGGGGGGGCCCCCCAGCAGCTTGGGGGAGGGCCCCCGGGTGGGGGGTGTTGGGCCCAAAGGACCCCCCCCCACCCCGTGTGGAGCCCCTGGATGGTGGTGTTTTGGGTCTATGGGGCCCCTCCACAGCTTGTGGGGGCCCCTGGATGGGGGGGCGTTGGCTCTATTGGGCCCTCCACACTGTGGGGCCCCTTTATTTTGGTTGGCTCTAAAGGACTCCCAAACAAACTTTTGGGCCCCCGGGAATGTGGGTGTTTTGGCTCTATGGACCCTCCAGCAGCTGTTTGGGGCCCCTGATGGTTGGGTTTGGACTAAAGGAAACCCTCCAGCAGCCCCTGGGGCCCCTGGTGGGTTGGGGGTTTGGCTCTATGGGGCTCCTCCCGCACTGTGGGGGCCCCCCGGAAGGGGTGTCCTTGGGGTCTAAAGGGGGCCCCCAGCAGCGTGGGGCCCCTGGATGGTGGGGTTGGGCCCTATGGGGCCCTCCACAAACTGTGGGAGCTTTCCCGGAAAGGGTGGTGTTTCGGCCCCCTATGGCCCCCAGCAGCTCTGGGTCAGCCCTCCCCCAGATACCTGGGGCAAAACCCAAACCAGGAAACCCTTTTGGGGGTAAATCCCCTTTCACATCCAGCGCCCCAAGGGGGGGGGGGGGCTCTATTGTTTAAATTTTCTGGTTTCCCAAAAAAATGACTCAGCTGCGTGCCCTTTAAAAAGTTTTCCCACCCCCTTTCCGCAATTTATTCCGCACTATTTTCAATGCCCCCTGCTTGGGTTTTTTTATTTTAAAAAAGAAACCATGACAGGTTTATTTACCTGAAAAACCCCAAACGTTTACCCGGGGGGGCGTTTCATGTAACCCGAGCGATTTTAACCCGCCCCGAAAGTGCAAGAAAGGGGGCACGCAGGTTTAACCTGGAGGGCTGCCCGGGGTTTAAAGAGGGTTTTAAAACCCGCCATCAGCCGCCCCGGCCATAAAAGAAAAGATAACACAGAACTTATCAAACACAATCAGGCGGGGAGAAACTTCTTATCCCCCGGGAAACCCCGCACAGTCCGGGGGAAACCCCGGCTTTATGGTCATTGGGGGGCTCCCCGCTCAGGACCCCCCCACTAAAAAAACCCCCCAGGGGAACCAGCCATCCACCCCCCCCCCCCAGGACACAGTCATTCCCCGAAGACGGGCCCTCAGTGAAACATTTTTTGGTTCCCGAGGCGGCGCCTCCCCTGGGGCCCAGGGAAATCTACAAAGGGTGTGGTGGGCCAAACCCCCAAAAGGGGGACGGGGCCACCCTGGGGCATGTCAAAGGGGGCAGCAAGGCGCTAGTCAAGCATCAACATAAAAGACACCAATGGAACCGACCGACTACATTAGGAGTGACCGCAAACATGGCTTTCCCCAACGCTTTTTTGTGAACAAAACCTCCCGGGGGGCCCCAGCCCCATTTTGTACCCCAACACTGTGCACGCTGAGGAGATAGCAGACGCTCAAGGTGAATACAATGGGCCTCACTGATCAAAAAAAAAAAAGGGGTAGCAGTGGGGAAAGGTCTAAGGTGGGCCCTAAATAAACCCGTCAGCGCCCCTAGCAACCCGACCCCCCACAACCTGCCAGTGCCCCCCAGCAACCACGCCCATAGCAACCCAACCATTGCCCAAACCCTTTTAAACGCCACAGAAACCTGCCAGCACCCGTATCAAAAAACCCCATAGCACCTTTCAGTGCCCCCAGCCAAACCCGCGCCCAAGCCCCCAACCAAAAGCAACCTGTAAGCGCCCACAGAAACCTGCCAGCACCCGTATCAAACACCCATAGCAACCTGTCAGCGCCCAACATCGACCACGCAACCCAACCTTTAAAAAAACCCTACAACCTTCAGTGCACACAGCAACCATAGCCCATAGCAACGAACCATAGCAACCTGTCAGCGCCCACAGCAACCAACCATAACAACCTGTCAGTATCCATAGCAACCTGCCAGCGCCCATAGCAACCAAACAGTCCATAGCAACCTTTCAACACCCATAACAACCAATCAGTTCATAGCAACCTGCCAGCACCCGTAGCAACCAAAGCTCAGCTTTAATTTCATAAGGCCCTGGAAAATGAAATCTAGCCCCGGGCCTTTTTGGGGGCTCAGGACAACCAAAATTTAAGGCAGTACAATGAATGAAGCCCAACGTGTATAAGCAGAAAGGAAGAATAAAAACTGGACCCAAATAATCCACCTCAAGACGTGGATGTGAAATACTAAACCTCAGAAACCCAATTTTAGACTAAAACCATAAAGAGGATGGCTAAAAACTTCCCCTTTAATATATTACTTAAAAATGATAAACAATAACAACGATATATAAGCCCCCTTGAAAAAAAAACAAAAGCAAATAAAGAAATTTTTGCTCATTCCCAAAGCCAAGGGCCAAAAAGAGTTAAACCCCTATCACCCCCTAAGGACTCTTTTTCCTGAACAACCCCCCCAGGGGCCCTAAAGGGCGACCCCGCAGGAAAGTTAAACCCCTCCCCTAAACAAAAACCTTTCGGTCCCATCCCTGTTTGGGGTCCCCAGTATTAACGCCTCAGGGTTTTAAAAAGGCATTTGAGCCCCAAAAGAACTGGCAAATAAGACCAAACAAGGCAAGGTTGGGTATTTACAGAATCCAAAAAAACGCCCTTTTCAGGGGGCTATTCCTGCTTTGTGGTCAGGGTAGGGACCTGCAGTCCTTTCCAGGGGGGTGATGGGCCGCATTTTAACCCCTTTGGTCCCTTGGCTTTTGGTTTGAATGAGCAAACCTTTTTTGAAATTTTTCTTTTTTTTTTTTGCAAGGGGGCTTTTATATTCTTGTTATTGTTTATCATTTTTAAGATAATATATTAAAGGTTAAGTTTTATAGCCACTCCTCTTTATGGTTTCAAAGAATAAAAACTCCCTAAATATCCCGCACCCGTCACACAAGCAGCAGCGTGTAAAAACAGGCAGCGCCGTCCCCACAACAGCCCCCCCCCCCCCCCCCTCAGTCCCCAACACTATCAGACTCAGGATCATCTCAACTTCCTAATGATGGAAGAAGATCCCTCCTGATTCAGGGACTGAGCACTAATTCCCTATCCCACTTCACCAAAACAAACACCGCCAACTGCCAGGCTGAGCAAGGCAACAAAAACCCGCGCCGGCGGAACACGGACCCCCCTGCAAGGGACACCCCGGGGTGTGCCCCCCGAAGAGACAAGAGGACATGGGGCAGGAAATCACTGCACCGGAGGATACCGCCGCCCTCACCCCAAAACGGCCAGGGGGGGCCCTTCTACATGGGGCAATTATAGAGTTTATATTTTACTTTGGGGCAGTATTATAGAGTTAATCTTTTACATAGGGGCAGTATTATAATATATTTTTGTACATAGAGCAGAAATTTTAAAGTTATATTTGTTACATTTGGGCGTATTAAAGTAGTTTAATTCTTGTACATAGGGCAGTATTTATAGAATACCTTTTACATAGGACAATTATAAGAAAATCTTGAAATAGGAAATATTATAGCATTTTTTATTTTTGCCCTAGAACAGTTTATAGGTTTTTTATTCTTTACATAGGGCAGATTATAGATTATATTCTTTACAATGGGGATATTATAGTAGTTTTTAATTCTTGTACAATGGGCAGTATTATAGTAGTTATATTCCTTTTTACATAGGGGCAGTATTAAAGAGTTATATTCTTTACATAGGGGCAGTATTAAGTATTATAAACTTTACAAGGGGGGAGTATTATAGTAGTTATATTCTTTTTACATTGGGCAGTTTAAAATAGTTATATTCTGTACATAGGGGGCATATTTTAGAGTTATATTCTTTTACATAGGGGGCGTATTATAGTAGTTTATTCCAGTACATAGGGCGTATTATAGTTTGTTATATTCTTTTCAAGGGGCAGTATTATATAGTTATATTCTTGTACATAGGGGGGAGTATTAAGTAGTTATATTCTTGTACATAGGGGGGAGTATTAAATTTTATTCTTGGACAAGGGGGGAGTATTATAGTAGTTATATTCTTTTACTAGGGGCTATTTAAAAAGTTTTTATTTTGTCATAGGGGCATATTAAAGTAGTTATATTTTGTACATAGGGGGGGAATTAAAATTTGTTATATTCTTGTACATAGGGGGGGAGTATTATATAAATTTATTTTTGTACATAGGGGGCAGTTTTAAAGTAGTTTTATTCTTGACAAGGGGGCAGTTTAAAGTAGTTATATTCTTGTACTAGGGGCAGTATAAGTAGTTATAATTCTTTACATAGGGGCAGTATTATATATTATTTCTTGTACATAGATAAGTATT
>JAODAL010028506.1:0-53211 GCA_025379985.1 Phyllomedusa bahiana
TCCTAACACAAAAGGCCCCTTGTCCTGCGGGGAGGCTCCTCACTCACGGGAGACCTCAGGGTTGGTACCTGTGGGAGCTGCTGAAGCCATAGACAGGGCAGGACACTGCAGCAGCAGGAGATGCTCCGGAGATCACAGCAGGGGGTGGAACCTCACACTGCCAGTCACTGTGCTGTGCTCCGGATCTTCCTGCCTCTGGCAGTGTGAGCAGCTGGCGCCCCCTCCTCCCTACTCAGTCCCGTCACCTCCCGCAGTCGCCCTCCCTCCCTGCACCTAGCAACCATCCTGAGCTGTGTGTGAGGCCCGAGCACGGACACACAGCTCCATAGAACGTCGCTGCTGCAGGCCCGCAGCCTGGAGCCGGCGATCTGAGACTCGGGGCACAGGCAGCTTTGTTCGGGGCTTGTGCCCCGAATAAACCTGCCTAGCGACGCCCCTGGCTGGGATGGTGATGTCACTCCCTGCAGTGTCTTATCAGCAGCACAGGAGCTTGCTCTGTAGCCTTCTGCCCTTCTGAATAGAAAAACCTCCATCACCAACGTCCCTGTAACAGGCTCAGCTAGGAATAGCAGAGCTGAAATGTCGGTCTCTGCTGAAGAACTGCCCACACTCTCAACAGGAAGTGGGAGCCTGAAGCAGGCTGTGAGGAACAGGCTCTATGAAATAGCCAGATGGAAAAACCTCTTTAACCTATCTCTATGTTTTTGGGAGTGTGGAAGGAAACATACAAACTCCAGGCAGATGTTGTCTTTGTTCATACCTGAATCCGAGACCCCAGTGCTGTAAAGTAACAGTGCTAATCACTGAACTACCATGCTGTTCATAAAGTATGTGCACCCTCCTCAGGCACATCAGAGCCCCTGCCTTTCATTCTAGACTGGATTCGGTAGACAAAAAAACAGTTTTTTATAGAAATAGTGACTTCTTTGTTAGATGCGAATTCTTCTACAGATTTACGATTTATATAGAAAATAAAATAAAGGAATATTGTGTAAAAATAAATTATATTTAGATAATAAGCTAAAATAATTAAAAATTTAAAGAGTAGCTAAACTCTGTAGTCCATAATGAGTCATTATAAGCTCTCGTACACAACTACAGTATATGAAAAAATTTTGTTATATGGCACCAAGTATGGGTTCATAATAAACCTCTTATAGATAACATATGGTTAACATTAAAGGGATTGTCTCGTTACAAAGAAAAGCTTTCAAAATATAGGGAACACTAAATGAAGACGTTTTCCAAATATAATGCTTTGTTCATCTTCGTTTGTTAAGGAGCTACAAGTGATTTTATCACCTTCTGTGCTCTCTCTGGTTCCCCAAGTGACCGACCTGTGTACTCCTTCTCCCCTGCTGTTTGTTCTATCTGATAGCAGGGAGCGATGTCATCACACAGGTCACAGTGTAAAAGCGTGTGTTATCTGATCTTTCAGACAAAAGACTAATTACTCTACTGGTTACATTAGCTCAGAATCTTCTCCAGACCTCAGAGAAGGTAATGTATTTAATCTAGACTGATAAACAGAGAAGTCTGAATACAGGGAGCTCATATGCTAATTACAGACAGCTTGACCAGGAACTGACAGAGCCAAGCAGCATTATGTCATTCATGCATCCTATGAAACTTTGAGATGAGACAACCCCTTGGGGCGGGGGACGGGGATATATAACATCCAATGGAGATCGATCAAAAAAAAGGAAATTTTAAAAAAATTTGAAAAAAAATAGGAATCATATGGTGGAACCAAAACTTCATTTAATTGAAATTCCCAATGCATTATAGATTTAAATAATTGGGTTCATAAAAAATTGTAATTATAGAGTAGGTCCCACGAAAATTTCATTGCATGCAGATGAAACCACACTGACCGAATTGGGCCGGGGCTTTAAATTCACAGGTAAAAAATAGTATAAAAAAGAAATTATAAATCTAAGCCCATTGTTGTGGTTTAATTTTGTTCACATGCTGTGGGTTACAAATTAAAATAATACACATCAGTCGCTTATTATGACCACCATTTTTATCCAGAGTAACCCAATACAGCTGGCTAGGGATGGGCCCCATGATCAGAAAGGGCCCCTGGGGGGTTTCACGGGTTTTGAGATCTGACTCATGCATTACAGCTGCGGGGGTGTGTGGGGCGGGATCCAGAAAGCAAACATGTCAAAGGGGGGCTTCAACAGAGCTAATTTCATTAAAGTAGAAGGGGTGGGGGGAAAAAAATTGTATTTTGGGGGGTTTTGGGGTCATGTTTTCTAAAAAATATATTTTTAGTGTTGACTGCTAATTGTCTTTTTGGAAATGCATCCACCCCAATGCCTTCAATGCATATGTGATAGAAAAAAGATGAAAAAAATCCTCAGACAAAAACGCTGCCACCACCACTGGTTTCTTTTAGCAATGGGGAGGGGTTTTTTCGGGAATATTTCTCACCTGACAATGTCCTAGTTCGATTAAGCAACAAGTACCCCCCGGATAAAGGGAACCCTTTGCTTATCTTTAAAGGACGCAATTGATACCGGCGTTGTGATCGTTCTAGCCTTTGGAACCATTTGGGTTTTTAAACCCCATTTTTTTGATTATTTATGATTCAATTCCCCGATGAATCGGACATGTGGCGGGGAGAAATGCCCCCAGGATTTTAAAAACCCCCACTGATGAACAACTCTTTAATAGATCATTTGAAATTGGAAAAAACCATAACGAATATTTTTTTCCGTATCTTAAAAGTTTGGGGTTTTTATTATTTTTTAGGGAGGAATCTAGGGATATTTAGGGTGAGCCACCAATCGGTGGGGCCCGTCCCTTTTGGGGGGGTGATTCTCGCCCCTTACAGGGTATCTAAAGGGGAGAAAATTGTGTGCTTTTGTATTTGATACATTTTATGCTTTAAATTTTTTGTTGGTAATAATATCCCCAATTTATCAAAAAAGAAGATTTGTATTGCTTCTTTGGTGAACCTTTATGGTTTAACCCCTCTTAAGATATTTAGACAAGACTTTTTTTAAAAAAAAAAGTTGGTTAAAAGTTAATTTTGATAGGGTTTCCGTTAGTCTTTCAGCAATGATTAATTATCAGTAAAGGTCCCAAATTCCACTACTGCCATGAAACTAAATCCTTTTCTACGAATGCCACTCCATTGACAGAGGTCTGTTCAGGGGTTTTTTTGGTTTTTTTTTTTGGTCCACAATTTTTTGGGTCCTTCTTGGGCCCAAGTTCAACCCCCTTTGTCAAAGGTTGGGATGCTTTTCCCGTTTTGGACGGGCCTAATGTACACTGTGACCCAAAAAAGTCAGTGATTTTTCTCGCTTTTTGTATCCATGATGTGATGTTATATGAGTCAGCTCTACAGCGTGGATTGGGGGTGTTGAAGAAAAAAATTATGGGGAAAAATTTTTATTTTAGTAGTTGGAGGTTTATAACAGTTTTGGATAAACCCATTAAAGGGGTTTTGCCACGAAGTAAAATTGATGTGGGAAGTTTGAAAATTAAAAAAATAAAAAATTTTTCCCCTTCCATTATTAAAAATTCTGCACCCTTTTTGTTTTAGTGTCCCCTTTGTGATCCTTTTTTACAGCTCGTCTCCAGGGGATACGACCAGGGCTGAGAGCTCCTCAGTCCTGGTCGCACATGCTCAGACATCACCTCTCTTCTCAGGTAGCTGCTGAGTGTTCAAACCCCAGGTGCTGTCATTCTACTCCTGTCCTTTGGACTAGTTAGTAATAGACAAACAGTGCAAATAAAAAAAAAGAAACCTCAAGGAGGTCTGTGCATTTATAAAGAGGAAACAAATCTACAGGTTAAGTTCCTGCAGAGATTTGAACCAAGGACCCTTGTGCTGTAAACTAAAACTGTTACCTCTGAGCTACAGTGTAATTACTTACAATTCTATGCATAAACAGACCTTTCTTTGGCTACAGAGAGGAAAGGTCTGGTGATGTCATCCTGCTGGGTCACATGATATGCAATTCAAACAAATCACGCACGCCCCCTTTTGAGCACACAGAGCTGAAGAGCACTCATGCCCCCTGTACAGTGCTACAGAAGTGAAACACTACAGAGCTCCTCTTGAGATCAATCTGTGCCCAAATTATCTATGTTTAAAGTTTTAACATTTTGCATTTTTCTACTCTGCAATTTTCTTTTCATTTTTTTCTTCTGGGGTTTATGACAGAGCTCAGCAGAAAGTCAACCATTTGACGGCATTCCTTCCAAAAACAAATTTATCTAAACAATCTAAAACCCCACAGAAAGGCTTCCAGTTGCGATTACAGGCCCTGGAAGAAAATAATATATTGTAAGAGAACACATAGAAATCAACATACTTGTTATTTCCAGAAAACTCATTCGCAGAAAGCACTTTTCTTTGCACAAGTTATCCAACATTCATTGCAGGCTGTTGGTGTGACCTGTCATTGACTTCTACACATAACAGTTTCCATTAAGTGAGCAATTTCTACTGATCACAGGCTTGTTTTATAACACAGCCCAATATGTCTTACCGCAAATAAATAATTCACATGTTGTAGACGCTTCTGATTATTACAGTGAGAAATGAAGTTGGAAGTTGCTCTTTGTAACCACAAGTTTGTGGTTTTTTACAAAACTAAAGTGAGATCTTTGAGGCTCAGACACTTGTCACAGCATTGAATGGAAATAGTACATGTATTTCTTACCTATTCTGAAGGCAGCAGGCACATAGTTAGGCTATTGTAACGGATGCAGCAACCACAGCAACGTTGGAATACCGACCGCTGACATCCGGGTATGGATCCACTGTAGTCACCGCAGGCGAGATGGTATGTGGAGAACCACGCCAGAGAGTGGAGTCTAAGGGGCCCCTGGTCTTTACCGGAGCTCGCCGCAAAGTGGGACGGACTTAGCTGCGGGGACTCCCAGGTCGCTACCCCTGACGTGGCTACCTGCGGTTACAGATGAGGTGCAGGACAGGAACATAGGAAAACATATGCAGAGCAGGTTTAAACGTACACGTCCGCAGGAACACAGCAGGATACAACATCAGGATAAAGCTAAAAGAACACTATTTTCACTCCAGCAACTTGTATAGTTTCTTTGGTTCGTTAAAACTTGTAGCTTTATTTGATACACATTTAAAAATCCATGTTCGGATAATCAGACATTAACAGCTCAGCAAAAGTTCCACCGACGCTTTCGGGAGTCGTGTCCCTTATTCATGGTGTGACGTCAGTATGACCTAGTTTCCTTTATATAGTGTTCAAGGTACATGCAACATTACTCATTAAAAATACATATTAACAATAAAAACCTTTTATATCGGTATAATAGTGACATGAGTGCTGGTGTTACTAGCTAGAACTTTAATAGTGAAACATGATGTCGTGACGCTTATTTAGTCCTAATGGAACTCTAGTATTTAGGTGGAATATCCACCATGGTGGTGACTCCGTACAGGAAAACTACAGCAAAAAATACAATCTTAAAAGCAGATACATTACATCCAAAACACATAATTAGTAACATCCCGTATGGCGAATTAATACGCTTAAAACGCAATTCTTCTACCAATGAAATATTTGAGGAACAACAGGAAAAAGTGATAGAAAGGCTAAGACAGAGAGGATATAGCAAAAGATCCTTAAATCAGGCTATAAAAAAAGTGGCTAAATCACAAGGGAAGATTTATTAAAACAAAAAGAAAGAACAATAGAAACCAAGAACAAAAAGAAAAATTTAGTTTTCAGCACAACTTACAGTGCACAATATAATAAAATCGTTAGAATTATTAAAAATAATCTTCCACTTCTACACGACAAACAATATGCGGAAAATTAAAAAAATATTGATTCATTTCCAAAAGGGCTCCCATTTAGGGAATTTGTTATCCCCAGCCTTTTTTAGAAAGAGAAATGGCACAAAAAAAATTGGCTAACTACTAAAGGTTTTTTTCGTTGGGGCACAAAGATGTCAACATGAAAATATGCCAATGCCAAAAGAGTTTTCTTTTTACGGGAAAAAAATTTTAATTTTTTAAAGTATGCTAACTGCAACAGAAAAATGTTTTTTTTAATTACATGTTCCCTCGTAAATTACAGAAAGGGGGCTTAGCAAAAAAAAAATTTTTAAAAACCCTTATATGTAGACATTCCTGGGACATAAAAAAAACCCTATAAAAATGTCTCCAGGCTTCATGCCATTTTTATAATCCATGCGGGGCACTAGACATTTACTTGTATGTAATCGGGTTGTACATCCCGAGAGAGGGGCAATCTACAAAAAAAAACTCTTATCTGTGAAGATGGGGGGATTTTCCGCCAAAACTAGAGTTCCATTAGGACTAAATTTAAATCACGACATAGTTTCATATTAAAATTCTAGCTATTTAAAAACCCGCAATCATGTCCTATTATCCCAATAAAAAGGGTTTTTTTTGTTTAAAATGTATTTTTTAAAGATAAAGTTGCTGTACCTTTAAAAACTATATAAAAAACTAGGTCAAACTGACTACACCATGATAAGGGGCACGCCCCCGAAACGGCGGTAACTTTTCTGTCTGTAATGTCTGATTATCGAAAAATGGTTTTTAAATGTGTATCAAAAAAAAATACAGTTTTAATGAACCAAAAAAAACACAAATTGGGAGTAAATGTTTTCTTTTACCTGTATGCCAGAGAGGGTCGGATCTCCCACTTTTCCGTGCAACCCGTAGGGGAGCTGCATATTTTTTCACACATTTTTGTTGTCAGGTAAAGCAGGTATTGACAGGGACTCGGGGGTAAAGCGGTTAAGGAACAGGGGCCCAAGGGAGGACAAAAGGGCAGGTGCAGAGACAGCAGAACCCCAAAAACGGGAGATGGTCAGGAGCTCGTGACTACGAAAATGGGCCACATTCCCGGGTTAAGTCCAGGAACCCGGGAGGAGCTCAGAGAGGGCTCAACGAGACCAATAAGCAATGCAACAAACATTGCACAGGACTGCAATGGATTGACCCAGAGCAAAGGAAGGAACTTCGACTTATAGTCAAGAGGAAGGTGCACAGGACAGGAAACCAATAAAAGACCGGAAGCTACCGCAAGCATGCGCCCAAGGAGGCACAGTGCACACACAGGGCCCCAGGAAGCAACAGGACAGGACAGGCAAGTACCAGGAAGGCACGACACGTTGGCAGTCCATGGCAGGGGACCGTGGCGTGATCCGTGACACATAGCTCCAATCACCATTCATGGTAAGATGTTACTGAGACAGCTAACTACAGAGAACATAGACTGGGACACACAGCTACCTACTGAGAAACAACACAGGTGGGAAGCATGGAAGAAGTCTTTGAAAGTGTTGGAGCAACTTCAGGTCCCACGTTGTTATGTTCCCATTTCCTTTACAGCTGCTGTCAGGAAAGAAGTTCATGTCTTCTCGGATGCATCCATGGAAGCCATAGCTGCAGTAGCCTACCTGTGTGGAGCGGACAGCAAGCCACACTGTGGATTTCTCCTAGGAAAAGCCAAGCTAACTCCAAAACCTGCGCATTCTGTCCCAAGACTCGAACTTTGCGCAGCTGTCCTAGCAGTAGAAATTGCTGAAGTTATAAAGGATTTACATTCTATACAGACAGCAAGGTTGTACTTGGATACATATACAACTAGACAAAGCAATTGTATGTGTATAGCTTTACCATCGGATTTTCTGTGAATTCAGTATTTTAAATCCGCTGAAAATCCAACGGTGCACCGTGCTGCAAAGACAGCAATGACAAATACGTCCTGTAGCCTATACAGTAGTTATTTCACCATCGGGTTTAAAATCCATTAGAAAATACATGTTGTATATTCCAACGGACTCAGCTTGGATTTGCCATCGGCCCTATTCAGTAATCAGTATTGTAATTTCTATTACTGCTTTGCATTGCTCTTAAGTTTGTCCCTCGTGTCTCCCTGTATGTGTGCTCTGAGGTTTTTAGCTCCTCCCTCCTTCTAGCATTTTCCATCTTCCTGCTTGTCTAAAGCACTGTATCCTCATTCTCTGCATCAACTCTGTAAAATGATCATCTTCTCACCTACTACTTTGGTGTAAACTACAAGATTCAGCCTGGAATGACTCTAACAGCTGGGTAGCACCAATACCCTTTTGCACGCCAAGAATAAAACTACCAAACAATCTACAGCAAGCAGTTGTTAGATTCTCTTCTTTAAAACGCACCTTCAAGAGGAAACCAGAAATGGAGAAACATTATGTGGACTTTATGCACAACATAAAGACAGGGACCATACAGAACCTGCACCACCACTAGAGGAAGGAGAAGAATGCTGGTACCTCTCATCCTTTGGTGTGAATCACCCTCACAAACCTAAACAAATTAGAGTTGTGTTTGATTCCAGCGCTCAGTATGAAGGCATTTCTCTCAACGACCTGCTCCTCACCGGGCCCAATCTCATCAACAGTCTCCTAGGAGTGCTAATCCGCTTCTGACAAAAACCTGTTGCAGTAATGCCTGACATACAGCAAATGTTTCATTGCTTTATTGTGAGGGAAGATCACAGGAACTACCTTAGTTCCTATGGCACAAGGACAACGACATCAACACAGTCATAGACTACCGGATGAAGGCGTCTTTGGCAAACAGCCCTTCTCCTGCTGTAGCAATCTATGGACTGAGAAGGACAGCCCAAGCTGGGGAGAAGGAGTTTGGATCCGACGCTCGTCAGTTTGTTGAGAAGAACTTTTATGTGGATGATGGACTTAAATCCTTCCCTCCCAGCAAAGAAGCAATTGACCTCCTCTCCAGAACACAGGAAATGCTGTCTAGTGCAAACCTCAGACTTCACAAGATCATCTCTAAGGCTATGTCCACACTGCACAGGAACGCGATTGTATCTCTGGCGCTTTTCGTTTTTTAAAAGTGCTGCAGACAAGTAGAGACTGATATTCAACTGTTGTCACTATTCCTCTTGCCCCTATCGGTGGGGGGACTCGCGCACCCCTGGATACCGCTTCCACCCACCCTCCCCCAGGGTGTTCTAGGTACCATACCTGATTAAGTTAGGTTTCATAGAAAGGAACTGCCTTATTCCTGATATCATTTGAACCTAAATCTGATTTTGGCATTGAACTGTTATTATGCTCTGAATATGTTTGAACTCCGCCACTTCATTCTATGATCTGCCTGGCAGGGCACGATATCTTATAATGGTCAATTGTAGTTTCTCTTTTTCTGTTCAAATTTGTATATTTGAAGATGGTATGTATCTGTCTAATTTCCCTTATACCCACCCCTTCCCACCCATTCCCCCCAATTCCCTCCCCCTCCCCTGACCTACCTTTGTTGTTCACCCACGTTGGGAGTATTGTTTGTACTTATTATTTTTAAAAAATAAATAAAAATAAAATCAAAAAAAAAAAAAAAGCGCCGCAGATACAATCGTTAGTGCGGCGCCTTAGCCGGCAATAGAAAAGACAAGCTGCTGTCTCCACAGCTCGTCTTTTCTCTGCCTGTCTTTCGGCAGCGGCGTATTATACAACACGTATTTTCGTTTTCTTGCCGACTTCCCATACAATACAATTGTATGGGGGACGTCAGGAAAATGAGAAGTGACCGCGGCTTTTGTCACAAAGCGTGACAAAAACCGCGGTCCTGCATCATAGAAAAAAACGGCAGCTTTTGGGCCGTTTTTTGTCTGATGCAGTGTAGACATAGCCTAACAGTCCAGAGGTAATGGATGCATTTCCCTTGGCTTATCATGCTACCAACTTAAAGGACCTTAATCTTGGTTCTGATTCCCCTCCCTTTCAGTGCAGCCTAGGTTTACTGTGGGATGTCAAACAAGACATGTTTACATTTTAAGTGTCACCTTGTGACAAACCTTTTCCCTTGTCTGTTGTGAACAGTGTCTACAGCCCTCTTGGATTCATAGCTCCAATCACCATTCATGGTAAGATGTTACTGAGACAGCTAACTACAGAGAACATAGACTGGGACATACAGCTACCGGCTGAGAAAAAACACTGGTGGGAAGCATGGAAGAAGTCTTTGAAAGTGTTGGAGAAACTTCAGGTCCCACATTGTTATGTTCCCATTTTCTCTGCAGCTGCAGTCTGGAAAGAAGTTCATTTCTTCTCGGATGTATCCATGGAAGCCATAGCTGCAGTAGCCTACCTGTGTGGATCGGACAGCAAGCCACAATGTGGATTTCTCCTAAGAAAAGCCAAGCTAACTCCAAAACCTGCACATTCTGTCCCAAGATTTGAACTTTGCGCAGTTGTCCTAGCAGTAGAAATTGCTGAAGTTATAAAGGATGAAATGGACATTACTACTGGTTCATTTACATTCTATACAGACAGCAAGGTTGTATTTGGATACATATACAACCAGACAAAGCAATTTTATGTGTACATTAGCAACAGAGTGGAACGCATCAGAAGCTTCCCTGCCTCTGAACAGTGGCATTACATCCCTACTGACCTCAATCCAGCTGACCGCGGAACAAGATGTGCTCCTGCTTCAGGTCTCATTGATCACATGTGGGTGACTCCTCCAAGTTTCTTGTTTCAGGACTCTGGTTCACTACCTACTGATGCCAGTTATGATTTGGTGGAACCTGAGTATGACAAGGAAATTAGGCCAACAAGTTCTACACTCTATACCACGGTGGTTGCTAAACTAAGGCTCAAGACACACCGCTTTGAACGTTTCTCACGATGGTCGTCTCTTATACGAGCCTTTGCTTATTTAATCCACAGTGCTCAATCTTTTGCAAAGCACAGATCATCAGGCTGCCACGGCTACCACATCTGTAAGGATCACCCTTCAGTTGCAGATAACGAACTTGCAGAAGAGGTCATCTTCCGGTGTGTACAGCAAGAAACTTACTATCTGGAGATTCACAACATCACAAAGGGTGTTGATGTGCCAAAGACCAGCACACTTTTCATACTGAACCCAGCGATAGATAATCACAAACTGCTTAGAGTGAGTGGACAAATAAGCAAATATGATCTGTGCAGCAAGGAACGGAACCCTGTCATCATACTTGGTCGGCATCATATTGCCACATTGTTGATCAGACACCATCATGAGTAAGTCCAGCATCAAGGTAGGTAGTTTATAGAAGGTGCTATCCGCTCAGCAGACCTGTAGATTGTAGGAGTTAAAAGATGTGTCTCTTCAGTACTTCATAAATGTGTTAAGTGTCATAAGCTAAGAGGGAGACATGAACAGCAACAAATGGCGAATCTCCCATTTGATCACAGATCCACCCTTTACTTATGTTGGAGTAGACATCTTTGGGCCATGGTCGGTCATTACACGCAAGACTCGTGGTGGAGCTGCAAACAGCAAAAGGTGGGCCATGTTATTTACCTGCCTCAGCACTCGGGCAGTACACACTGAAGTGATCGAATCAATGGATTCCTCCTGCTTTATAACTGCCCTCCGAAGAACCAAGTTGCCAAACAACTGAGATCTGACTGTGGCACAAACTTCATTGGAGCATGTAAAGAGCTGCAACTTGATGATTTCTTGTCCAACAATGGATGCACTTGGGTGTTCAACCCCCCACATTCACCTCACACGGAAGGATCTTGGGAACGCATGAGTGGGATTGCACCCAAGATTTTAGACTCAATGTTGTTGGATCACAAGTTTCCTCTAACCCATGAGACTTTGGTTACCTTTCTTGCAGAAGTGTCCGCAATAATAAATGCTAGACCACTCATTCCAGTATCTTCGGACCCTGATTGTCCAACCATTCTAACACCAGCCACACTCCTTACACAGAAGATTGGGACTACTCCAGTTCCCCCAGGCACAATTGCCTGCAACAACATTTACAGATGTCAGTGGAAACAGGTACAAAACCTATCTAATGTATTCTGGGGCCGCTGGAAGTTGCAGTATCTCCACATGCTGCAAAACCGTCACAAGTGGCAGACATCAAAACCTAACCTCCAGGTTGGCGACCTTGTTCTCCTAAAGGATAAAGAGGTTCATTGTAATGAGTGGCCTCTGGGTCTCATCACCAAAGTTCTGCCCAGTGACGATGGAAAGACTCGCAAAGTGGAGGTTAAGGTGACTAAAGGAGGTTCAACGCATATTTTTTTCCGTCCAATCACTGAACTGGTTCTTCTCCTTGCCAAGGAAGCTGACACCTTAAAGAGAACCTGTCACATAGTTTTTGCCCCCCTGGCTGAGGACAGAACAAGGTAGAGTCAGACATGCTGTTTCCAGCGCTGTGTCCCTTAAATTTTGTAAGATGCTGTAGTTTTCGTGTATTTAATGCTCAAATCTGCAGTTTTCAGCCAGAAGAGTCATTCGAAGACTCCTTCAGAGTGTCAGTTTTTTTCAAACCCGGCCAATCGGAGGCTAGCCCCGCCCGCCTCAACTGATAAACCTATTACTTTTGAATAGGTAGAAACATGTGAATAACTGTCAGTAGGCGGAGCTAGCCTTTGGTGGGCGGTGCTAACACCTGCTTATGAATAAGATTTGAGGGGTAAATGCTCTAAAACTCCGGCATCTTACAGAATAAGGGGCACAGTGCTGGGAACAGCAGGTCTGACACTGGCTTGTGCTGCCCTCAGCAAGGGGGGCACAACCTATGTGACAGGTTCCCTTTAAGGAGGAAATCTACTATTAGGAACTGCCAGCTGTACCATTCCTTTAACATGTGCCACTAGATTTACCATGGGTTGGCAGAAGTGTTGGCATGTTGCAGCTTCCCCAATCCGAAGATGGGTTTCTCTTGGATTTTGTTTCCCATTGGATTACTTTCTTCGGAATTTACTGTTACAGAATATTATCTAGACTTTAACTGTTGATATTACTGCATGTTTTTCTCTTTCTTACAGGTTCAGAGAACATTTGTTACTACTGTATTACATAGTTGGCAACTTTTGAAAATGGAAAAGCAGGAGAACAAAGAGGGTGGCGCGCGTAGCGCGCCGCGTCAAAAATTTGCATGGACACGCCCATCTTTTTGTGTGTCACGCCCCTTCAAAAAGCCACACCCACTCCGCCTAACTACATAATGGCTTTGGAAGAAAGCCAGGTAGATGCCCTTATAGACAGGTAGTAGCCCCCCATAACCAGGTAATGCCCCTTACAGGCAGGTAGATGCCCCCTTGTAGCAAGGTAGATCCCCCCTCTGTAGCTAGGTAGATGCCCCCCTCTGTTAGCCAGGTAGTTGCCCCCTTTGTTAGCCAGGTAGTGCCCCCTTTAATAGTCAGGTAGTTGCCCCCTTTAGTAGTCAGGTAGGTAGTGCCCCCTTTAGTAGTCAGGTAGGTAGTGCCCCCTTAAGTAGCCAGCCAGGTAGTTGCCCCCTTTAGTAGCCAGCCAGGTAGTGCCCCCTTTAGTAGCCAGGTAGGTAGTGCCCCCTTTAGTAGCCAGCCAGGTAGTTGCCCCCATTGTAGCCAGCCAGGTAGTTGCCCCCTTTAGTAGCCAGCCAGGTAGTTGCCCCCATTGTAGCCAGCCAGGTAGACCCCCCCCCCATTGTAGCCAGGCAGAGCCCCCCATGTAGTTAATAAAAATAAAATAATAAATTCCACTCACCTGACCAGGCTCCTGCAGCTCCGGCCAGGCTCCTGCCCGATCTCCTCAGCGACGCAGGGGAATGAAGCAGCCGCGCGTCATTTCCCCTGCGCCGCTGATCTGTGTTACCGCGCGCACAGACGCCAGACATACAGGGGAGGAGGGAGAAGGGAGCGCTCCCTCCTGCCTCCTCTCCGCACCGTGAGACCGCGGGCGGGTGAGCGGACCCTGCGCCCGCTTCACCCGCCCGTGGGAACGGACCGGCGGCGCCGGAGTAGCGCACCAGCGCTACTCCGGCGACGCGGCCATTTAAAGGACCCCCGCCGCCTGCTGGCGGCGGGAGAAATGCCAACTCCCCCGGGAGGGCGGGAGGGGATCTCAAATAGCGGGACCCCCCCGCCAAAAACGGGAGAGTTGGCATGTATGCTGTATTATAGTGAAATGTAAAGATTTCAGATGGGGTGTCATGTCCCATGCCTTCATGGTTCATAATCAGTATTGTAATTTCTATTACTGCTTTGCATTGCTCTTAAGTTTGTCCCTCTTGTCTCCCTGTATGTGTGCTCTGAGGTTTTTTGCTCCTCCCACCTTCTAGCAGTTTCCTTGTTCCTGCTTGTCTAAAGCACTGTATCCTCATTCTCTGCATCAACTCTGTAAATCATCTTTTCACCTACTACTTTGGTGTAAACTACAAGATTCAGCCTGGAATAAACTCCTGTTGATACACGTCTGAGCAGTCGAGTTGATCACTGTCTGACAAGATTCTGAATAAAGTTCACAGTTCAATACAGACTTCCATTACCACATGGGCCAGTTGAACATCCACACTTACTGTCAGCATATTGAGTCAAAATACCTATACACTAAATATACGGGGCTGATGGCAAATCCGAAAACATGGTCCAGCAATGTCAAAATGCCGTCGGATTTTGGACACCATTTTGACAAAGCTGTGTGGACTTAGCTTTAAGGAAAACTGCAGGATAGTAGTGATAAAAGGAAGCTTATAGAAAGCTTATATTGAGGGTGGGGATAGGTATGAAGGAGGTTGTAAATGCAAGGAGTCTAAGATGTCTGGGTGGCAAATTCTCCACAGATGAATCATGGCGGGAACGTGTATTCGTGCTAGTCTGGCTCAGATGTAGAACATAAGGAAAGAGAACATCATCTAATTCTAACTAAACTCTATTCTGTGTATTCATGTGGTGTAAATGTGGTTTGCAGTGCACCTGTGTACAACTGGTATGCAACACTATATGGTCACTGCATGGTAGATTAATATTAGGCGTGGTATAATAATTTTTACCTAGTAAAAGCATAGTGGTATTATTCTGACACGTGGCATATTAACATAGCAATATGTATTTTACAGTTATATAGTGGTGGTTAGTGCTATTAAAGGGGTTTTGCCACGATCTCATTTCATACCTCTTGCATCCAGCTCTTCAGCTCTGTGTGCTCAGAAGGGGGCGTGTGTGATTTGTGTAACTTGCATATCATGTGACCCAGCAGGATGACATCACCAGGCTTCCCTTCTCTGTAGTCAAAGAAAGGTCTGTTTATGCATAAAGCTGTGAGTAGCTGAGAGGTAATGTTTTTGCTTCACAGCACAAGGGTCCTAGGTTCAAATCCCTGCAAGAACCAAACCTGTGTTGTTTTTTTCTTTTTATCAATACACAAACCTGATTGAGGTTTCTTTTTTATTTATCTGCACTGTTTGACTTATTACTAAGGAGAACAGAGGACGGGAGTAGAGTGACAGCACCTGGGGTTTGAACACTCAGTAGCTGCATGAGAGGAGAGGTGATGTCTGAGCATGTCTGACCAGGACTGAGGAGCTCTCTGCCCTGGTCGCATCCCCTGGAGATGAGCTGTAAACAATGGATCACTTAAGGAGCAGCTGAAGGAAAAACAGTGCAGAATTTTTAATAATAACGAATGGTGAAAATGTTTGTTATTTCATTTGCAAGCTTCCCACATTAATTTTACTTTGTGGCAAAACCCCTTTAAGGAATAGCATAGGGGTGGTGCCAAACACAGTCTAACCTTTCTGGACCTGCTGCATGGAGAATGTATAGTGGCACTTTATAAAGAAAAAAAAAGGTAGTGAATAAAATTACAATTCCTGTGCGGTTCTACTTCAGTCTTAAAGATTAGTCATTTATAACCCTTGTAATATTCTGTAGAAGCCTTGATGCTTTATTACACAGCTGTTGAAACGATCTCCACCAGCAAGCCTCTGAAGGTATGGAGCAGCAGGATTCCAGGCTTTGGTCTGCAATCAATCTCTGTAAAGGTCATTCACACTTATTTTCTCCCTCCTTTTTGTTCTCTACAAGACACCATTCAAGAAGAATGACAAGTTATGTCAGCGGGATTTGGCAAGGAATTACAAAAGATTACACAGTTTAGAATTTAGAACTGTAAAAGGCAAAGTCAATTTAGGCATCACAAAGTAGACAATAGCACAGATACACTAATAGAGCGCTTCATTCTGAACATTCATACAACAGAATTTAAGCTTTGGAGATGGATGGACAGATCGACAGATAAACAGACAGATACAATGTTACAGCCACAAACTTAAATGTATTTTATTGATATTTTATGTTCTAGAGCAACAGAAAGTAACAAGTATTTGCAAAGTGTATAAGGGTAAGTCCACATGGCTGAATTTTCAGCATCAAAATCAGCATCAAAACCTTGTCCGATGAGCGCCTCAATGCATCAATTTTCAGACAAGGTTTTGTCGAGGATTTGATTAGGTTTTGGATGAGGTTTTCCAACAATGTTTTCTTTGTGAGACACCCTACAAATTAATAGCCAGGGGTGTGGTTTTGGACAAGGTTTTCAAGCTCTACATTGATAACTATCAGGATTTTCAGCTTTGAAAATGTGTCAAGTATTGACATGACACTTCTTTTTCACGCCCAAAACAGAGTCCAAAGAAGCGCAGAAAATGCATAGGAATTAATGAAAATGAACTGGAACATTTTTGAGGCTTTTTTTATGCCGTTTTAGGTGGGGAAAAACCTCAAATATTACTCAAAATATTAATCAAAATATTACCTAATTTTTGCAAATCAAAATATTAAAAAAAGTGTGCCTTGCATATATTTTGAGCCTACTGTACTCAGATACCCATAAATAAAATCCACTGCTGCCAATCAGGGGTGAAGTTCCCATTCAAAAGAAAGAAGTAAACTGAAGACCGAGGTGAGTGAGCACAGTGAGAATCAAGGTGGAGTAAGCGGTGACTATAAGTTAAAGAGAACCGAGGACAGCACAGGCTAGTGTCAGACCTGCTGTTTCCAGTGCTGTGTCCCTTATTCTGTAAGGTAAAGCAGTTTTCGTGTATTTAATGCTCAAATCTGCAGTTTTCAGCCAGAAAAGAGTCAGTTTTTTTCATACCCCGCCCACCTGAGGCTAGCCCCACCCACCTCAACTGATAAACCTATTACTTTGAATAGGTAGAAACATGTGAATAACTGTCAGTGGGCGGGGCTAGCCTTTGGTGGGTGGGGCTAACACCTGCTCATGAATAAGATTTGAGGGGTAAATGCTCTAAAACTGCTGCATCTTACAGAATAAGGGACACAGTGCTGGAAACAGCATGTCTGACACTAGCTTGTGCTGCCCTCAGCAAGGGGGGCACAACCTATGTGACAGGTTCCCTTTAATGGGCAGCAGTATGGCTTTGGAAAACAAAACAAAAAATGTAATGGACAACCCCTTTTGATTTCTCTGCAGAGACACCACTAAAAAATTAAGGTTTTTTACAATTCCCATTGTAATTTCTGTGGGCGGTCATGTACTAAAATGAGAGATGCTCTCTAAGTAAAGTAAAGATCCTAAACAGAGGACCCCTTTGAGTTTCCTAAAAAATGGGTTTGGAGGAAACCCTCTTATAGAGTAAGCTCCGTGTTACTAAAAACATATGCTGACGAAATACAATAGACAGTATCATCAGATACTAAAGAGCACATTCAAAAGACAAATCTCTATAAGGTGATGTTCACACAACATACAAAGGATGCTGAAAAATACATGTGTAAATTATGCACCATACTCCGAGTTTATTTTGCACATGCTTTTTTCTTGAATGTGTTTATGTGTATCTCATGTGTTTAAACACCAAAAAAAAGAGGCCACAAAATACTTTTAGATTTAGTTTGCTATTGGCAGAGCTCATTGATTTCAGTGGAAACATGCATTTTACACACCTACTGCAGAAGGATTTTGTATGCATATTGGGGCACATCCAATTACAATTTTGGTACAATTTTCCCCAAAAATAATGGCGCACATGCTTTATTATTATTTATTTATTTTAGAGCCCCATTGATTCCAGGGTGCTGTACATTCCAGGGCGGTTTCATACATAACATACACCAAACAAGTACAATACTGATGATAAATGACTAACAACTGGTACAGAGGGAGAGAGGACTTACAATCTACTTTACAACATTTATAGTAAGGACGACACGTCAGAATTGGGCTTCAACAACTTTTTTTTAGTGTATTTTGCGCCAAACAACTGTATTCTATATATGTGTGAACAGTCATACAACAAAACTAGGCCCAGTTTGCTCCAGGCACAACACATTTGAATGCACCTAAGTTATACTATGCAAGGTATACCACACTCCAGATTTATGCCCGTATACACACATTTAATGCGCCTTCAAACTGGCGTGGAAGTTTCTCTTTTCTGACATGTCGTCACAAGTGTTTTAAACAGTTTATAGACATTTTTGCGCCTTGTCTGAAAAAAGGGGCGTGACAATGGTTAAAGGGGCATGGCTTCACAGAAAGAAGGTTGACTTAGCATGAAACGCCACATGTCACAAATAGTGTTAACATTTTGGCGCAATTACTGGCAGAAAGTAAGCCAAATAACAGAAGGTAAAAGTTATACAAGGCTGTCTGCACCGTCGTCAAATTTATCAACTCTATGATAAATGCGGCACATTTTAAGATTGTTACGCCTAAGTTTACATTCTCTAAGGTCGACATGTATGTACGAGGCTGCGCCAGTATTCTGGTGTGCTTTCAGCCCAAAAACTGGAGCAGCCCTGTTCTATAGATGTACGAGCAGACGCTCTCCAAAATTAGGCACATTTTGTGACGTCCGCGGCACTTTGTAATATACCCAAGATGTGGGGGCGTTCTGGGGGCGTGTCGCACCACAAACGTATGATTCTACACATTTATGAGTGTAGGACGGCAAATCTAGGCGCATTACTGCTGGAGCTTAAAAGTGGTCTACACGAGCCTGAGTTGTCATTTTGGAACTAGAAAGCGCTAAATCTATGACCCGCAGCAGAACAGGTTCATAAACTCAGGTGCATTCTACACTGCTTTAAGGGCATGTCCTCACGGCACGGGTTTTTGGCCGGTTTTTCAGCCGATATGCGGTTTTTCAGACTGCCTGAAAAACCGTCCGAAATTGAGCACAATTGTGCTCTATGGAAAACACGTGCAGCAGTCCCCACTGCGCAGGTTTTCCACCCTCGGGCCGCTCAGAGAACATTGAGCATGTTCATTCTTCTGTCCGGATTCCGAACGGAATATGAACACCTCAATGGGAGGGGGTAGGGCTGTTCTCTGCTCATCGCGGAGAAAAGCCGTCCCCCCCGCGGCCGTGGGGACCGGTCGGTATTTGTCCTGTACAGTGTGGACGTGTCCTAGGGCTATTTAGAACGGGCCTCTATGTCACCCAGAGTGTTAGACAGTATTGATAAATCTGCCCTAATGTGTTTTGTGCAAACTGATTTATGTTTCAGATGAAAACTATAGAACACTGATTAATTGGGAGCATTTATCATACATTATTTGCAGCAGAATACGCAAACAATGTAAAAGTAAATTCTCTTTGTAAGATTTATTGCTCCATATTACAAGGTCTTACTGAAATGATGTATCTATGGTAGACAATTGCTAATTATTGTGTTATTTTAGAAAAAAACAAACTATAAAATTGTGATGTATTTCTTTGTCTTTTTGGACTGCTCACGCGGTTATGAAACAAGCAATTATTTGTTTCTAGCATTTTCCTGCTACATTAACACCCTATGGAGTCCCATGTGGCTGCTCTGACTGACCTCGCCAGGTTGGCTGTTATGTTGCGGTAGCATCTGGAAGTCATCAAGTAAATAAAATACACAAAATGGGATCTCATACAAAAAATCCTAGAGCTTAATAAGATGTTGGCTGCAGTCAGTGTGATGTCTCCAGGGAGGATAAACATCTGAGAACCACAGAAGGAAAACTTCCAACAGCGAGGCAGATCCAGGTAATCATCGCTTGTTCTCGTAACCTGAGTATGTCCTAGAGAGAATTAATGATTTAAGCAGCTCAGAGTCCAGAAAGTCTGATAATCTAGCACTTGGTTCCAGGACAGAATCCAGATATAATGTTTCATTTTAAAATAGGGGGAAAGGGCCAAAAAACCAAAAAGCCCCTAATTATGGACAAAACTTTTTGCATTTTTTTCTTAATTTTTTTTTTAAAATTGTAAAATTAAAAAAAACCACATGTAAAACCCCGGGACTATGTCATTTTTGGGCCCAAGAATTTAGACAGGACAGAAATGGCAACAGGCAGGGGAAACCCCCCCAACCCCCCCCGGGGGCCCAAACATTTTGGGGGCCCCCAAAACAGGAGTAACATATCCCCGGCCCCGGGGTAACCTCCCCCACGGTTTCGCAAATAGTTTAAACATTTGCACCCCTAAAAGGACCCCCGGGGGGCATGAACTACCAAAGGGGCCCCAGTTTTAAAAAAAAAAAAGGGTAAAGGAGTAATAAAAAAAACCCAAGCTATACAAAAATCCATTCCGGGCGAAAATAATTTTATATTAAAAAATTCTTCAAAAAGGGAAAAATTTTTTACAAAACAACAAAAAAGAATTTATTTAATCAAATTCCTTTTTAATTTTTCCCACTAAACCAATACAATTTCTTAAACACCGGGAGGCAAAAAATTTTTTTTGGGGGGGATATGAACATTCACCCCAAAAAATAAACTTACCAGCAAGGGACACCCCCCAAAAAACCCCCCCGGGGGGCAAAAACCCCAAAACCCCAAAAAAACAAGCCCCCCCAAAAAAAACAAAAGGGTTCACAAATTTTTCCCTCCTTGGGGGGGCAGCACAACTATTCAGATGTGTTTTCATCTGGCCCATTTTTAAATTTAATTTTTTTTTTGGGCCAAATCGGGGAACCAAAAAGGACAAGAGTCCTAAAGGGGCATTTTTTTTCAAACCCCCCATACCCCCCCCCCGCCCCTAAAACGACAAACCTTTACTTTAAAAAAAACATGAAATTGGGGGGGGGGGCAGTTTTGGGGGGGGGGTTAAAACCCCCAAAAAGATTTGGGGGTTTTAAAATAAACTAAAATAACCTCTGGGAAAAAACCTGAAAAGGGTTGGGTTCCCCTCAAAAAGGGGGGCCAAATTTTGGGCCCTTTTAAGGCAAATATTATGACAATTCCAACATGTTTCTCCCAGATAGAAAGATAGGAGAAAAAGTTTAAAAACCTTGGCAAAATTACCTACCAAATTTTCCAAAACCCCCCAAACTGAACCCGGGTAATTTTATGGTGGAAAACTTTCCCCCCAAATGAGTTTATTGGATGGTCATCAATCAAGCCCCTAAGGAATATTTGACCTCCAGGATGTCACAAGAAATTGCATCATTGAAGTTCACCATGGAATACATCTGAGAAGAAGAGTAATCTTGAGCTCCATAAACTTACAGGTTTTTTTACGTTCTTGTGAAATGTGTTGCTCATTATGCTAAAAATTTGGTTTTAATTAAAATTATTAAAGGTTATATTTAAGCCACTGGCAATAGATTGCAACTGTGATTTTTTCTTTATCAGCAACTCAGAAAAAAGGTCCATGCCCAAAAAAATGTCCTGGGGAACCCTCAAATTACACATGGTGAAACAATTTATAATAATATTTTAAAGGGGTAATTAAATTTTAAACGACTTTAAATTAAAAGACCCCTTTTTGGGTAACCCTAATGCGAATGTTTCCCTTTGGGCAACATGCCCAAAAGCGAACCCAAGTGTAAACAAATAAAAAACAAAATGGAATCCTGGGGTAAAATGGGGCGTCATTGTTCTCCTCCCGGGAGGAGAAATAACCCCCGAAACAGGGAAGAACTTCGCATAAAAGCAACCCCTTAAAAAGGGGTTTTCTACTAAAAGAATACCTTTCAAAATGTAGGGAACACAAATGAAGACGTTTTTCCAAATAAAATTGTTTTTTCTTTTTTTTTGTTAAAGGGCTACAAAAGTTTTTTCACCTTTTGAGGGCTTTCTAGTTTCCCCAAATGAACGCCTGTGTACTCCTCCCCCCTGCTTTTTTTTTTATCTGATAGCAGGGGGTGATGAATCACAAGGTCTCAGTGAGAGCTTGTGTGTATCGATTTTCAGACAAAAAAATTTAATTACTCTACTGTTTACATTAGCCAGAACTTCTCCGGACCTCAGAGAAGGGAATTTTTTTAATCAGACAAAAAAACAGAGATCTAAAACCAACTCATATGCAATTAAAGACGCTTTACCAGGAATGACAGGCAAAGAAGCATTTTACCCTAAATGCAACCTAAAAACTTTGAGATAACAACCCCTTTTAAATTGGGTAACAAAGATGATTTAAAAATTTTTGTCCCCCCAGTTAAACAGCCGAGCAACTTATAGGGCCAAATATAGGAACTCTGCTAACTTTTGCCATGCTTTTGAGTGAAACCGTGATGTGGCCTCACCTTTTTCAAATATAAGATCGGCAATGAAACAAAAATCCCCTCCAATGCACTAAGCGGACCCGCATCATGCTATGCTACCCTACGGGTCGCATCCGTGCCCCGTTGCCGGGCGGCGCTGCGACCCCGCGCCTCGTTTTCCCCCCCGGGTTTCCCCCGATACTTACCCCGGGCCCCGCCCGCTGCAGTCTCTTCCCACAGCACGGGTCCCGCCCCCCAGGCGCCGGCGCCGGCAGTGTTAAAAATTTAAAAGGGCCAGCGCACCGGTAATTTGCTATTGTCGGTCACTGCCCCTATTTAAGCCTGCTTCTTCCTGGTTACCCTGCCGGATTTTTAGTGCCATTTAGCCTACTGAGAAACGTTCCTGAAGTCTTGTCTGATTACCGTGTACCGTACCGTTTGCCTCCATCTCTCGACCACGAACCTTGCCGCCTGCCCTGACCTTCCTGCTTGTCCTCGACCATGAACCTTGCCACCTGCCCTGACCTTCCTGCTTGTCCTCGACCATGAACCTTGCCGCCTGCCCTGACCTTCCTGTCCTCGACCAGGAACCTTGCCGCCTGTCCTGACCCTCTTGCATGTCCCCGACTACGAGCCTGCCTTACGATTTTGTACCACGCTACACCTTGGCTGCCTCCGCAAGCAAGTCACGTCAGGGGTAGCGACCTGGTAGACTCCCGCCGCAGCAAGTCCATCCCGCATCCCTGGCGTGGCTTACGCTATCGCTTGCGGTGGCCCATAGAATCCACTACCGCTGCCCGTGACACTATGTAAGTGCAGCATAGTCTACAAATGGCCCAAATAATATTGTGCTGTGTGGTTGCAGTCTGCTGCGGATTGTAATTAGGAAGGAGGTTTCTCACCACACCTCTCACCATTGACTGATAGCCACCATGTATACATGTATGGACACAGCACCCATCAGTCACTGGTGTTGGGGGAATTTAAAGGAGTTGTCTAATGAATACAGAGGATGCATAACTAGTTTGCAGCATTGCTAGGTTCTATTAGCTAAATAAAGCAATATTGTTTAAGGGAAGCATAGCATGATGACAGACCCACTACACTTGATTGTGCTTTACGAGTTATATAACAAAATGGATGCATATACATTATAAAAATCCAGTGATCACTGTACATAAGGATAGCTCTTCTGCCATATCTCATGTAGTCTAGGACTCCCTGAGGCGTAAAGGACCAGTTTTAATGGTCTGAGCGATATTTTTAGCCATGTAAGGGTCATTTGGGGCCCCCAAGGCAGCAGAACCTGTGTGTGATTGCTACTCGTGTACATTTTATAGCTACACCTCTGTTTACATGAATGTTGATCATTATCTATTATAGTGAATAGGAGAAATGAAAACAGCAGTGAATTACAGAATTGGGAAGGGGGTTTAACAGAGAGTCCACTACTAATAAGACATTTATTGCAAAGCCTGTTGATATGTTATAAAAATCTCCGATAGAAGACCCCCTTAAATTATTAAACATGGGCACAGAGCATTATCCTGTAATATTTTTTTCTCAAAAAGGCAGAAGAGCTGTGGTTAAAGAAGAATCCATGAGAGGGTTGATGAATGCCTAAGGACCAAGGGGAAAAAAGACAGAACACCTCTAGGGGTTTATGGATGCAAAAACATAGAAGAATAGTGAAGGGAATTCCTAAAACGATGTACAGTAGTTAGGGTGTGGAACAGCAAGGACAATTGGAAGGCCAGCCAGGAAGAGCAGGTTTAAGTGCACCCTTCCACCTCATCTGTGCAATCAATTCTTCTATACAACAGTTTTAGCCACTTCTCGAACCCATTCCTCAATAGATGGGGACAGGTCAATTTCCACAAGTGTGTGATCGCCATTTTTACAGCCTAGAGAAGATGACAAGTCAGAGAATTTTTATTTGAGTAAGATGAAATACATACAGGGGAATCCGTGTAATATTTTTGACACATCATTGTTGAAAGAGGCTCAGTAATGTACAAGCTATTATAAACTATCTGATATCTATCTATCGTCTAGATCGAAAATTCCCACAAACCACATAAATCTCATAATTCTGATTCACAGATGTTATTTCTGGTGAGATCATGCCACCTAGTGTGTGTTAAGAGACAGCAAATGGTTTCATATGACATATATTTTTAATCATATATTCCTTTATTAAATCACAAGTGTGATAAAATATTAAAAATATTAAAATACTGACACCAGTCCAGCACTCCTGTGACTTTAGGGAGCTTCATGTCAGTTCATAGGACTATAGTTCCAGGACAGCAGTTCTTTTTCCTCTCATGTCACAGTTTCTCTATAATGACACACCAGTTTCCCTGGTCGTGGTAACTGTGCTGGACAGTGACTCCGGTGACTCTTCTACACAATGCTTCCAGCTCCCCTTCTCGGAACACATGATAATATCGGTGATACACTGAGCCTGGCAACAGCTGGTTTTCCACCTTGGCATTAGTGGCTTCATTATTTTTAGCTTGATTGTTTCCTTTCAGATGCCAAGGGACTAGAAGGTCCTGAGAATCAAATGCAGTTCTGTTCGTGTGTATGGGGAGGGCTGCACCTGACTCCTGATGGGTCTGATCAGAGTTGGCGTGCTGGGGGATCTTCTCATTAGAAGTCTTGCCTTCCTTGAGATACTTTGACTTATTCCTCTTGTACTCCTGTTCCATTGCCCAGACATAAATAAGAGCTTTTCCTCCTTTTTTAAGAAGATGTATTAATTCTTGTATAGCTGCCAACCTTCTTTCCTGCAAGTAAATTAAAGTGAGAAAAGAAATGCCAATCACTCTGTGGGAAGTCGTACATGTGCACAGATAATTTCTATAAATGACAACAAATACAGCTGGATACCCTGGTTGTGAGCGCTGATAAATCAACTGTTCTTTCCCTCCTCACACAGAAGGTGACTGCAGTATTGTCCCCTGTGTTGTCCTCCTTTCCTATTGTATGTCTTTAGTTACTGTGTTATTCAAGAAATGCTTTTACTGTGATTTAGGAGATTTCTGAACATATAACAGGAAGGAAGCACTATGGTGTCTTTACTGTGTTTTATTAGTCACTGCTTCTACTCTGCGGACCCTGTGTTTTCTTCCCCCTTTTATGCCACATGCTATTATTATCAAGGATAGGGTGAAATACAGGGACCAGCAGAGGAGTTTGTTGTGGGGTCGCCCTTATCAGGACAGGTTCTCCGCTGAGGGGTCTTGTAGAGTGTAGGTTATATAGGAGTGAGTGTAGTATTACCTTCCTATACACTCTGTTTCCTTATATGTCCCATTTACATTTATTGGGCCAGTATTTTGATTTTTAATCTGATAAATAAAAGTTATATTTTAAGGGGAATTATTCGTAGTGGTGTCTTATTCGATTATTAAGATTCCCTATATATTTATCTGGGAAATTTTGGAGCTATTGATTTCTGAACATAAACATGCTTTCTGCAGACAGTGAGAGAGGAACTACAAGCTGCTAGATAGCGCTTTAATATTTGTCATCTCTTTCCCTAACAAAAGAGAATGCACCAAATACATAATACAAGCCTATTACAGTGATGAAAAAGCCCAGCAAGCCTGATTGGCTGCTACTATAACTACCCTATTGTTCCAATAGGTAGAGAACCTCCTGAGGTGGGACCTACCCCTATCTGACATTTAAAGGGGTAGTGCCATCACAGACATTAATTGCACCCATCTCTAAAACGTGCCCCCCGAACTCCTTGTTCTAAATGGAGAGGTGGCTGCGCTTGTACAGTTACTCTCCCTTCATTTCAGTAGAAGGTCTGAGTACAGCCTAATGCAACTGCTCAGTTGTACTCTGAACTCCCATTGAAAGGAATGGAGATTTACTGTGCAAAAGCAGACACCTCTCTGTTCAGAACAGGGAGTTCCGGGAGCCCGTTTTGGAGATAGCTGCAATGAATGGCATCAATATCTGTGATGGTAAAACCCTTTTAAGACATATCCTATGGTGCAAAGTATGTACACTGCTCAAAAAAATAAAGGGAACACTAAAATACCACATCTTAGATCACAATGAATGAAATATTCCAGTTGCAATTCTTTATTCATTACATAGTGGAATGTGTTGAGAACAATAAAACATAAAAAATTATCAATAAAAATCAAAAGGAATATCCCACGGGGTTAATCAAATCAAAGTGGAAAATCAAATTTCAGGCTGGTCCAACTTTAGTGGAGATGACTCAAGACAAGGAAATGAGGCTCAGTAGTGTATGACCTCCACATGCTTGTATGACCTCTCTACAACACCTGGGTATGCTGCTGATGAGGTGGCGGATGTTCTCCTGAAGGATCTCCTCCCAGACTTGGATTAAAGTATCAGTCAACTCCTGGACAGTCTGTGGTGCAACGTGGCGTTGGTGGATGGAATGAGACATGATGTCCCAGATGTGCTCAATTGGGTTCGGGTCTGGGGAAGGGGCCGGCCAGTCCATAGCATCAATGCCTTTATCATGAAGGAACTGCTGATATACTTCAGCCACATGAGGCCTTGCATTGTCATGCATAAGAAGGAACCCAGTGCCCATTGCACCTGCATTCGGTCTCACAATGGGTCTGAGGATCTCACCCCGGTACCTAATGGCAGTCAGGATACCTCTGGCTACCACACCATTACTGACACACTGCCAAGCTGAGCATCCTAGAGGATGTTGCAGGCAGCAAAACATTTTCCACAGCGTCTTCAGACTCTATCATGTCTCTCACGTTCTCAGTGTGCTCAGTGTAAACTTGCTCTCATCTGTGAGGAGCACAGGACGGCAATGTCAAATATGCCAATCTTGGTGTTCTTTGGCAAACGGAAATCGCCCTGCATGGTGTTGGGCTGGAAGCCCAACACAGATTTGTGTATGTTGGGCCCTCATGGAGTCTGTTTCTGACAGTTTGAGCAGACACATGGATATTAGCGGCCTGCTGGAGGTCATTTTGCACGGTTCAGGCACTACTCCTCCAGTTCCTCCTTGCACAAAGGAGGAGGTAGCAGTCCCATTGCTGGGTTGTTGCCCTCCTACGGCCCCCTCCACGTCTCCTGGTGTACTGGCCTGTCTTCTGGTATCAGCTCTGTGCTGTGGATACTGTGCTGACAGACACAGCTAATCTTCTTGCACAGCTCGCATTGATGTGCCATCCTGAATGAGTGCACTACCTGAGAAACTTCTATGGGTTGTAGACACCACCTCATGCTACCTCTAGTGGTGAGAGCAATGACAAAATGCAAAAGTGACCAAAACTACAGCCAAAAAGGATCAGAACAGAGAAATGGTCTGTGGTCACCACCTGCAGAACCGGCAGTTTTCTTGGTAATTACCTATTATTTCTACCTGTGTGATTGACTTGGAGTTACATTGTGTTGTTTAAGTGTTCTCTTTATTTTTTTGAGCAGTAAAAAAGTTACACAACATGTTACGCAGATGTGAAAGGGGTTTTACCATTTCTTACATTTATGATATATTCACAGGAAATACAACAAATGTCTGACAGATGCAGGTCCAGCCTCTGGGATCTGCAGCTATTTTGTCCTGGTTTGTCCTGCAGTGAACGGAGGGGTGGCCGAGATATACCACTAATCTCTGATGTGGATGAAGCTGGCCGCTGGAACAAGCTGACTCTAAACAGAGAAGTGGCAAGGATTATGAAAACTATCAAAATGACCATGTTTCATTGTTTTCTTAACTCCCACAGTGGTGAATGGGAGTTTTTAATACAGTGTAGCACATTGAGCACCACTGTTTTCAGAAAGTAAGGGCCTGGCACTACGGAATGGTATTTTGGTCTTTTTTTCAGACGGTTTGCGGTTTTAAAAACGCCTGAAAATCGACAAGCAACGCTCCCCCATAGATTTTAATAGAAAATCTGTTCAGGGGTCCCCACTGAACAGATTTTACGTCGGACCGTCGGCGGTCCGAAAAACTTAGAACATGTTCACTCTTCCTCCCGGTTTTTGGACAGAACATGAACACGTGGGTGCAAAGGGGGACAAAATCCGCAAACCCGGACAAAAGCCGCCCCCCTGCGTGACAAAAAAAGATAAAATACCAGTTGGAAAATCTGACCGATATTTGGTCTTTGACGTGGGAACGCAGCCTAACAGTGGAACACAGCAAGCTTGCCAGTTTCTGTCATCCTGGCTACATCTGTTTGTTTCCTGTCTGGATACAACGGCCGATGGGACAGTATCAGAAAACCCCAGTTTTGTAAATCTATAACATCACCAGGTAGGACCGACATCTGTTAAACATTTATGTTCTGTGGAGAAATCCAAGTTAGTAATACCCTTTTAAGTGTGAAATGCAACAAATTCTTTAGGCCCAAATCAAGCAAGCACAGTCATTATCCATACCTCTGTGGCAAAATGGTGGATCACTGCTATGGAGATGCATGCATCAAATGAGCCGCTCCTGAAAGGAACCGACAACGCATCACATACACAGGCCTCAAATCTCCTTTCTCCACAAATGTCCACAAGGTTCTTACTGTGGTCACAGCCAATCTGGGAAAGGAAAATATAGTATTATAATCCACACGAAACATCAAATACTGTTACCTCTTATGGAAAGCAGATTTTTTGAGAGGTTCCAAAGTACCCTTTATTTATAAGAAATGCAAATAGTAGTGAAAGCACAGTATTTATATTTGGACAATGACAGACAATTGGGGTTTGTTATGGCTAGACATACACTAGGATATGGCTATAACAACTAGATCTTAAGTGTAGAGGAAAGTATATCTTTACACGCCATATTACGTGCCGCAATACGCCTGCTGCTGAAAGTATGTGCTGGCCATCGTGTACTTTCAACAGCGCTACGGCCCAACCTTCTATTACTTTCTTTTTTCCCTGGTGCCTACTCTTCGAAAAGAAGTAACTTCATTTCTTTTTATGGGCGCACAGTATGCACTGGATAATACGCAGGGTTATTAGGGCGCTCAATAAGTGCTAGAACTGTAGTGTATTTCCAGGGCCTACTTCAAGCACACTGCTATTACGCGCCGAAGTACGCCCAGCAAATACATTGTGTGAACATCCGCAAACTGTTTAAGACATTTTGTATTGTTCTTGGCAATTCATGATTAGTACATAATTAACCCTAAATACACTGGCGAGCAAGCTTATATTATTTTAACAATAAAATCAGTATTACTTTTTCGTATATGTAAATGCTGTTTTCTCTAAATTTTTATTTTAAATGGGCAGCAGTATGCTATAAATAAAAAAGTGGACAACCCCTTTAACCCATTACTCTCACAAGAATGATACAACAGAGAAGAATATACCAGAATGTACAGTTAAAACCAGAAGTTTACATACACTATATAAAAAGACAAGTTTTTTTCACTATCTGATATGAAATCAGAATAAACCTTACCTGTTTTAGGTCAATTAGGAACCAAAATTATTTATATTTGCCAAATGCCAGAATAATGCGAGAGAAATGTTTAAGGAGTTTTTATTACTTACTGCAAAGTCAAAAGTTTACATACACTAGGATTACTATGCCTTTAAACAATTTGGTATAGCCTATATGATATAATGTCTTTGGAAGCTTCTGATAGGTTTATTGGCAACATCTGAGTTAAAGACACACCTGTGGGTGTATTTTAAAATCACACCAGAAACACAGTGCTTTTGTGTGTAACATCATGGGAAATCAGCCAAGATATCAGGAAGAGAATTGTGGACTTGCACAAGTCTGGATCATCCTTGGGTGCAATTTCCAGATACCTGAAGGTGCCTTGTTCATCTGTACAAACAATTATATACAAGTACAAACAAGATGGGAATGTCCAGCCATCATACCACTCAGCAAGGAGACGTGTTCTGTGTCTCAGATGAACGTGCTTTGGTCCGACACGTGCATATCAACCCAAGAACAAAACCAAAAGACCTTGTGAAGATGCTGGCAGAAGCTGGTAAAATTGTGTCATTATCCACAGTGAAACAAGTACTGTATCAACATGGGCTGGAAGGCCACTCTGCCAAGAAGAAGCCATTACTCCAAAAAAAAAACATAGAAAAGCCACATTAATGTTTGGAAAAGCACACAGGAACAAAGACCTACATGTTTGGAGACATGTCCTGTGGTCTGACAAAACTAAAATTGAACTGCTTGGCCATAATGACCATCGTTACGTTTGTAGGAAAAAGGGAGAAGCTTCGAAGGCTAAGAACACCATCCCACAGGGGTGGCAGCATCATGTTGTAGGTTTATTTTGCTGCAGGAGGGACTAGTGCAGTTCACAAAACAGATGGCAGCATGAGGAAAGAAGATTATGCTGCAATACTGAAGAAACATCTCAAGACATCAGCCAGGAAGTTAAAGCTTGGGCGGAAATGGGTCTTCCAAAAAGACAATGACTTGGAAGCATTCTGCCAAACTGGTTGCAAAGTGGCTTAAAGACAACAAAGTCAATGTTTTGGAGTGGCAATCACAAAGCCCTGATCTTTTTGACTTTGCAGAAAGCAATAAAAATGCCTTAAAAAATTATCTCTCTCATTATTCTGCATTTGGCAAATATAAATAATTTTGCTAATCCTAACTGACCTAAAACGGGGAAGGTTTATTCTGATTTTATGTCAGATAGTGAGAAAACCATGCGTATGTGTCTTTTTATATGTATCTAATTTCAACTGTACAGTTTTGCTTTTTTTCATTTATAAAATTAACATATTTAATTCATAAATCACTTTCAAACAACACAGCTATTTCCGGGGACTAAAGCTTCACTACATTATCTACTGGAAGTTTTAGGTGGTGTGAAACATACTTCTTGTCTCACTAGAGGCTCAGGCTGAGGTTTTTTAATACTTCCATGTTTTAAATTACACCTCTGTGTATTCTCATTGGCTACTAAGTACCACCACAACCTCTCCCACAAATCAATGCTGGGTGAGAAGACTTTAAATTACAAATAAGACAGGGTGAATATAAGCTTTAAACAGCTATCCACCAGTACGATAAAAATGTAGTTGAAAAATTAACTGCAATAAGGTAAGACCCAGAATTGCAGTATTATCTGCAGGCTATATAAATGAATCACAGACCATGTAGTACATGGCCATCACTGTCCACCAGAGCAGGACAACGCTTTGTTAGCTGTTAGCAGCCCATAATGCCGATACGCGCTATTAGACACATTGTGGATCTGCTTATTTAAAGTCTTCCCTCCCTTGAGATACATTTACTTCTTGTACTCATAGCTCAAACATTAATAAGAGCTTTTTCTGCTCTTTTAGGAAGACAGAATGATCTTTGTAGTTACTTGACTTTTCCAGATATTAGGGATTATCAGATATTATATGTAAAATGAACATAAAACTAACCCCAACATAGACATTGCTGCTATAGGTCCTACTTGGTTTCCTCTTGTCTTACTTCTGATTTTGTTGGGGTATGTTCACACGGCGTTTTGCCTCCGTATGAAGATCCACTTTTCTGATACGTCTCTGGGTCCATCAGAACGGACCCAGACACGCATCTTACAATTAGCAGTGAGTTTGTCACTGCCGGCAATGACAAACGCAGCGGCGTTCACATGAGTGATCGCCGCTGTGTGTTTGCATCGCGCCTGTTGGGTCTGTCTTTCGGATGCGATCCAAGAATTGCATGTCATGTGAACGCCGCTGCGTTTGTCATTGCCGGCAGTGACAAACTCACTGCTAATTGTAAGATGCATGTCTGGGTCCATTCTGATGGAACCAGAGACGCATCAGAAAAGCGGATGTTCTCATGGAGGCAAGACACCGTGTGAACATACCCTTAAAATTCAGGTTACAGTTACACTGTAGTTCTGTTGGATTAAATGAATTTCACTGTACTTGGTTTAATAAAAACTATATAAACTGAAACAATGACCTCAACTGCCAGTAGCACCTTGAAACATGACCACTTGCTGCTACAATGAGCGATCCTGAATATCTATGGCTATGGGACAGGAACCCATCAAGATTATTTACAAGAGAAGAGCCACAAAATGAATGCAGGCAAGGCTGAGCATTTAACCAAACGGTCATGTGGAAAATGTACTTATTATGTGTAACAAGAAGGGAAAGAAAAATGACCTTGAGAGTGATCTTAACACACCAAGAAATGTTAATGAATGGTAAACTAATTGAAAGGAACAAAGCATATTACTTTGTAATTTGCATCTAAATCGCATGAAATACATTTCGCCTCAGACTTGCTTTCTGTCCTTGCCTCTGACCACATTAAAAAAAAGGAAAAATGACAAAGAGAGAGGAGGGTTGAGTTATGGGCCTCAATTACAGTTTATGGAAGCTTTTAATTAAGGGTTAGTGGCTCTTTCGAGTGAACTGGCAGCAAGTGATGATAAAGAAATATAGACCCACAAAAATAAGTCTTCCAGAGACCAGAGGACAATTCTAATGGTTATAGGAAAAAAAAGAGCTAGGGGACAAATCTACCTTGCTTCCAAATGCCAAATACTAATATAACATTCTACCTATTACCACTGAAGATAATGCTTTGGAGACAGTAACTCCCCCCCTCCATTCCAGTTGCAGCATTAAAGCATATTTGCCAACCCTCCCAGAACGTCCGGGAGGTTCCCACAAATAGGGAATACCTTTCGCACGAGTGGCAGACCTCCCGTAGTCAGCTGGCTGCAGGAGGTTCTTTAGATTCAAGTGGCATGAGGTAGTGTCATATGACTCTGCCTGATGCCACTGAGTACTGGTGGTGGAGGCTGGCAGCAGGGCGATGATTAATCTTTATTGTAAAAACTATGCTGCAGCAGAGACTGTGGGGGTGTGGCTGAGCAAGTCGTGTGGCTTCCTTACCACTGTTGCCAGTGGCTGCAGACATCGGAGCGGCAGCGGGCACATCACACTCCACCTTACCATCTGACCTCTGATGCTGTCAGGAGATGGTGGGGTAAGCAGGAGTGCGATGTGCCCACCACCACTATGATCTGACAACATCAGAGGTCGGATGCTGTCAGTTCAGTGTCCGCAGTACATTGCTGGGGAGAGGGAGGCAGAGTCACAAAGTTCTCTCCATCTTTCAAAGCTCTGCCCCTCTCCCCAGCAGTACCAGGACTGCTCTGCTGACGGGCAAGGAACTATGGAAGAAAACTGGTATGTTTCCTTGAGGAGGGGGCTAGAGAGAGAGGAGGGGGCTAGAGGAGGAGCAGGGGAGCAGGAGGAAGAGGAGAGGGGCTAGAGCGAGAGAGGAGGGTGAGAGTGGGGGAGGGGATCTAGAGTGGGGGCTAGAGTGAGGGAGAGGGGACTAGTGGGGGAGGGATAAGAGTGAGGGCGCTAGAGACGAGATGTTTGGAGGGGGTAGAATGGCATTTGGAGGGTTAGAGGGGGGAGATGGGCTTCAAGTGAGGGGGGGAGAGTGTGGGATGGGATTAGAGTGAGGGGGGAAGTATGTGATACGGATTAGAGTGAGACAGGAGAGAGTGTGGAGAGTGAGAGGGGAGTGTGGGAAGGGGATTAGAGAGTGGGAGGGGAGTGTGGGATGGGGATTAGAGTGAGGAGGAGAGTGTGGGATGGGGAGTAGTGAGAGAGTGTGGGATGGGGTTAGAGTGGGGTAAGTGGGTTTAGAGTGTTGTGGAGGAGGGGTGATTTAGAGAGGGGAGAGGGGTTAAAGTATGGTGGGGAGTTTTTTTTTTTTTTTTTGTTTTTTAGAGTGGACGAAGAAGGTCGGGGGTTTAAAGCAGGAGGTGAGAGTGTGGGTACAGGTGGTGATGGAGTAATGGGCACACAGTTTTCCTATCTTAGAAAAGCTGGGTGATGCCCATCCCCCATAGGTGAGACCCAACTTTTCTAAGATAGAAAAACGGTGTGTCATCTGTAGGGGATGGGACATCATCCAACTCTTCTGGATTCTGGATAGAAAATCGGGCTACCAGAAAAGCTGGGTGACGTCCCAACCCCCACAAGTGGGATCCAGTTTTCCCATGATAGGAAAACTGGATTGCACGAGTGGGAGGATTAGGGAATCACACAGCTTTCCTGGACGCTGGATAGGACATCCAGCCTATGAATTTGTACATGTGTAACGTTTATTTACAGGTTCCCATTTGGACTACTTTATATTCGGTGGACTATGTCGGATCAACTTTGGATTTACTTCTTTAATTACATGGTCAAATAGGCCTGATGTCGGGGAGTGTTTTTTAAATAAAAGTTTTTTTCTATGTGTGTTTTGTGTCCATTTCTTCCCCATTTATTCCAGTAAGGGTATGTTCACACGGCGTATTTGCGCTCTAATACAGGCGATATGCATGCCGCAATTACAGTAATCCGTAGTTCTCATAGAACTATGGATTACACCTCCTCTGCATGCTCGTACAATACGATTGTATTGTACATGCGGGGAAAGATAAGTGACATTGAGAAATGACTGTCCATGGGGCCGGCGGGCTGACGTCCCCCGGGAATACGTGCCGGTCAGCGCGACTCCCAAATCACCCCGCCTAATTGCAGCCATACTGTACGCTATGCAATTATGCCGCGTGAACCTTAAAAGTAATGGAGGCTTAACTGCGGGGCGTAATTTTGCCCCGCAATTACGCCGTGTGGACGGGGGCGGGGCGGGAGAGCGAGCGGGGGGCCGGCACTTCGCCGGCCCATAGACAGTCATTGCTAGCTGGGGCGTATACGCCGCTAGAAAGTACCTGTCAATTATCTCCCCCCTCGGCGTATTCACACGAGCAGGGAGGAGACGTAATGCATGATATCTCTATGAGAAACTGTGCATTACCTTAGTTACTGGACGGATTCAGCCCGTAATTGGCGCACTTCGGCGCGTAATTACGGACTGAATTACGTCCCAGAATAAGCCGTGTGAACATGGCCTAAAGCTTACACTAACAGGAGGTCACTATTACCCCAGTACGCAACTCACCAGAGGTACTAGGAAGAGCTAGGTAAGCGCCAGAAGCGGACTCTCTAATGTGATGGTCCACCTTTGGGGCGGCTGCGAGCTGGTATTTTTAGACATGTTTATTAATGAAAGAAGGCATGATACAGATAAACAATAATCACACTTAAATCACAACAGTGGGAGAATTGCAAAAGAAAACAAAGAAGAAAAGAACTATATGTTATCAACCAAATGTAACAATGTCCATATTAACTTTGAACAAAATTAGGTAAGGAAAGAAAAGGGGATAACAACTCTGGTGAGCAACATTAAAAGAAGAAACTTAGGAAATACAAAGGCCCAGTATTATAGGAATTAATCTCCGAGAGAATGAAAAGATGGAAACGAATTAAGGAGTACAATAACCAGAGGACATCCAGGGAGACCAAAGGCTGTGCTTTTTAAGGCACAAGTAAGGTGGGTCAGATAGGCGAGGTTCGCACGCACTGTTGTACATAACATGCCGTCTGACCTCTGTAATGGTGGGCACGTTGGGATCCTTCCAGGACTGGGCAATTGCAGTGCGGGCAGCTGCGTGGATGTGGAAGAGAACCGTCCTGAACAAAGGGGGGGATGTCCATCAGACCGATATCCAAAACTGCTAGTTGAGGGGTTAGGATTGGTATTTTTAGATTGGGAAGGAACCAGTATCCATGTACCTTCCCATTCAGAAAGTATCAGGCTGCAGCTGTTGGTTTTACCTTGGCTGGTTATGGAAAATGGGAGGGGACATCATGTTGTTTTTTTCCTGAAAATGTTTTCTTTATTGGGAATTAAAATTGGCAATCCATTGTAATGATTACAGGAGTTGCCCAATTTTTGGTCCTCGATAAATTACTTATTTTTGAAAAAAAATAAAATAAACAAAGCGAGGTCCCCCACATTTTCCATAACCAGTCAAGGTAAAATCGACAGCTTCAGTCTGATACAAGTCCTTTTCCATTCTAAAAATACTAGCCTGCAGTTGCCCCAGAAGCGGACCTTCACAATAGGGGGCTGCTTCTGACAGTTACTCTGCTCTTCCCATTACCCCTGGTGTATTGGGTACTGGGGTGATAGTGGCACGGGGTTAGTGTCAGCCGTGGTGTGACAAAAACCACCGGTGGCTAACACCAAGCCCGAGTGATAGTAATGGAGAGGCATTACTAACACTGGAAATAAATGGGGGGAAAAATGAACACAAAATATTTTATTTAAATAAACACTTTGTAAGTAGTTCTCTATACTCCTCCCTCCCGCCCCTCCCCACCGTTGTGTTATGCTTCATAGTGCCAACACAAAATACAAACCTCACCTATTACCCAATAATCCCCTCACCTCCACCTTTCACCTCATAACCTCTCCACCTATCTCCTCATAAACTCTCCATATCCTCCACCTATCACCCCATGTGGAGTTTGTACAGAAGTGGACCCAGGTAGAGAAGTGCTGTAAAAATTTGAATTCTAAGATGCTTGTGTGGTCAATTTTGCAGGGACAAGTCGTGGCCAGAAGAAGTCATCATGGCGGTCTGGACTGGATGGAGAAGAAAAGGGAAAAAGAAGAACTCCAGTCATGTCTTGGTGAGTCCCTAGATGAAACTGCACTATAGTCACTTAAACATCTTCAGAACCTGTGTACACTGTTATCTACCATTATGTGGTGACTGTTTGGAGGTAATATACAGTCTGCAGAGCCTGTGTACACTGGTATCTACCACTATATGGTGGTAATACACAGTCCACAGAGACTGTAGACTGGTATCTACCATTATATGGTCACTGTACGGAAGTAATATACAGTCTGTAATTCCTGTGTACACTGGTATCTTCACTATTTGGTCACTTTTTTATGGGGACATATATCATATACCTGTTAAACTGTAATCTACCACTATATGGTCACTGTATTATGGTAATATACAGTCTGCAGAGCCTGTGTACACTGGTTTCTACCACTATATGATCACTGTATGATGGAAATATTGGTTGTAGTGTAATGGTTTAGGTTCAGGCACAGTTTGGCAGCATCTCCCAGCTCTCCTAAGATGCTGAAAAGGCTATCTAACATTTACTAAGGCCTGGTGATGCCAAACCCCTCAATTAGCTTTCTTGCAGAGCCGTTACGCAGTTGGATGTAGTGGACGTGATCTATTGTGTAGGGGTGTCGCTTGATATAAAGAAGGTGTTACCTATGCAAAATATTGGGGTAAGCGCGCGCAGCACACTACATCTGCAGGTCTCCCTGATGGCCACTTTCAAAAATTGGCATGTATGTATTAAAGGAGTTCTCCCACCATAATAAGTAGGCATATCAATGAATCATCATGCAGTGTGGGGAAACTGCCAGGACCCTGGCCAATCCATTGAACAAAAGGGCCCATGACCTACCAGGGGATTTACAACACAGCCCCATTCACATGTATGGGGCAATACCACGGTTTAGGAGAAAAGCCAAAAAGTACTCTATAACTTTATTCTTTGGTTAGTGGGGGTACCTAAGGTTGGATCCCACCACTCAAAATGTTGCATGAATGAACAGAAATCTTCAGGCAACACCTATCTCAAATGTATAGCCAGCTTTGTTCTACCGAAAGTGGTTGGTTCCAATTCCAACAAAAACTTGCAAGCTTGCAGAGAGTGCATATTTACTTTAGTTTGGAGTAAGAGACATGCTGCTTCCAAAGACTTCCTAAGTTGAATTTACATTTTACATAAATCACTTACCATGTACAAATTCTTATTAACCCCAATATATTTTCCGTTGCCACAGCCAACATCAGCCACAAGAGAACCTGCTGATAAACCCGTAAGGAAGTCTACCACTTTGGGCCATGGAGTATGCCTTGTACTGCTGAAATGCCCAGCGATATCTTCATAGACCTTGTGAACATATTCCTTCTCCAGGGATGCAGGCTCTAAGTCATTGACCTGAGGTGGAGATTTCTTCTGTATGACTTGCTGACTATCACACACTAATGGAAAAGCTGTATGGATAAAACCAGAACATATAACTATTTAAAGTAATGCAATGTTGAAAGGGTTTCAGTTTATTAATGGAAATTAGATATAATGTATGACCAAAAAAAAGACATTTTCCTTAACCTCTTCTTGCCCCGTGATGTACTATCACTTGCAGGTGCAGATGCAATGTACAGCTGCCTCCGGGCTCTGGCAGCAACGATCCGAGCTAGAGAAGGTAAAGAGGTTTGATGGAGGGGGCGTCTGATGTTCACCTATTAACCGCTTCATGGGGTGCAAAGCCCTTCCAGTGCACCATTGCATGGGATTGTTCCAATAGGACAAGTAGAAAAAAAAAGTTTAAAAAAATATATACAAAAAATTTTTTAAGAAAAAAGTAAAATAATATTAGGAAAAAAGTGCGGTAATGATTGCTATTGATGTATCCCTAATGATCCAAAATTTGAAATCATCCCACTCTTTAAGCCAAATAGCAAATCCTGCAGGAAATAAATTATGCCGTCTTTTGTTCATCTGAAAAAAACAGAATAAAAATTCTTATATGCCCCAATATAGTACTAAGGAAAACATCAACTCATAAACAAGTTCTCACAAAACTCCATCCATGAAAAAATAACTGCTACAAAGCACACACACCCTGCTGTACTAGCTATATGAACATCACATGAAAGTAGTATGCCTCCAATACGACTGTCCCAGGAAAATTTTTAAGAAAAGAAAATTATTGGAAGAAAACATATGTGGTAGATCATATTCCACTTGTAGCTGAACAAGGCCTAAGGCTATGTTCACACAGTGTATTTGCAGGGCGTAATTACGGCCCGCAATTACGCCGTGTGGACGGGGGCGGGACGAGAGCGGGGGAGTGAGCGGGGGGCCGGCACTTCGCCGGCCCATAGACAATCACTGCTGGCGGCGCGTATACGCCGCTAGTAATTCACAAGGCAATCCGGAGACGTAATCCCGAGTTCTCTATGAGAACTGTGCAGTACCGGAATGAATGGGCCGTTTTCGGCCCATAATTGGCGCACTTCGGCGCGTAATTACGGACCGAAATACGGCCCATTTTAAGCCGTGTGAACATGGCCTAAGGGTGACAATTAGATATGGGCGAATTGATTCTAACAAAGTGGAATTCATTTAGAATTTCAGGAAAACTTCGATTCTGCACGAAATAGAATTTTGGGTAATTAACGGGAACGAAGCGGGTTTTTAATTGATAAAATGGCCGCAAGCACATGGCGTGACATGGGGCAGAGAACTCTGGGAGGAGGAAAGAAACACCCTCAATGACATGTGCAGAGATGAAGCCAATCAGAGACCGGCGGGATTCTGTGACATCACCGCACTATATAAGTCCGGGCACGACGCTGGCTGCTGACACTCCTCTCGTTGTGCCGCTGCTGCATAGATCTCACACAAAAGAAATTTGTTTTTAACAGACGAATTTTTTGGGGGGTTTCACTGCTTTTATCAGAGGACTGCTTCTCTTCCCGTTCTAATTTCGAATTCAGTTTGTGGGGTAAATGTAATTGAAGTCCAGTGTGGGTCCAATTCTGCTCCATATACATTTTTAATGCCATCTGGTCAGTTCTGGAGCACATTGAATATCCAAGGGTTGTCTAAGCCAGTTTGTGCTTTTGTATTCAGTAAAAGAAACGGCTTTTTTACACGCCACATACCAGTTAATTTTTTCCTGCTGAATTCTGTAGCGCAATTTATATCCAAGGGTTATCTAAGCCTGTTTGTACTTTTGTAGTCAGTAAAAGAAACAGCGTTTTTACAAGCCACATACCAGTTAATTTTTTCCTGGTGATTTCTGTAGCGCAATTTATATCCAAGGTTTAATTAGGCCTGTTTGTGCTTTTGTAGTCAATAAAATAAACGATGTTTTTAAAGGCCAAAAACGAGTAAATTTTTCCTGGTGATTTCTGTAGCATAATTTATATCCAAGGGTTAATTAAGCCTGTTTGTGCTTTTATAGTCAGTAAAATACACCACTTTTTAACACACCACATACCAGTTAATTTTTTGCTGCTGAAGGGTTACCCAAGCCTGTTAGTGGGTTCATTTGGAGTCAAATACAGGTGTGTATTTTATCACATACAGATATCTTCATTAAATAGAGTCTGTAAATTTTAGAACAAACAGTATGTCAGTCAGAGAGGTGGCAGGCTCTTCACATGCGAGTGGCAGTTGCACAAACATTCCTGGAACAGGCACAGATGGCAGCACAGTAAGGGGAAAAGTCCGAAACAGGGGTCACATCGGTGAGGCCAGAACAGCCGGGGTGTCATCTAGCGGCCGTGTGGGTTTACCAGCAACCCAAGGGTTCTGATTGGTTGACTAGGTCATCCTCTTCCTCTGACAACCCCAGCCAAAAGTCAGTGGGAACGTCAGACACAACCCTTAGTTAGCATGGCCTGGGAGCGGGTCAGCGGCCCTCACCTGCCCCTAACCCCCCTGTCCCCGGCCCCCCTCGCCAGGATCTACTATGGGGTCTGGGCTCAGCGCCATATACACGGGAGAACAATTTGAGGACAGTCAGCAGCTTTTGGCGCGAAGAAAGGGGCCCAATTCCCCTGTTTCTTGAGTAGGTGGAAAAAGTAGGTTTGTGGAGAGTGCATGGGAGGTCAGTTGGGGGGGGGGTACCCTCCTACCAAACTGTTAGGAGGACAGCATAAAGATCCAACAATAATCATGAGATTACCCGACCCACTGGGCAGAGGGCGTTAGCTTGCCGTCAGGCAATGGCGCACCAGAAAGTATGTATTTGGGGCCCCGTGAGTCACAGGGTGCGCATGCGGGTTGGAGAAAAACGGCCAGGGGGTAGAAAAACCCTTCGCAGGCCAAGAAGTAGCGCACAGGGCTCAGCGGGGGCAGGGGCGTAGTAGTCACTCAGTGGGGAGCTTTGGGCGGAAAAATCAGCTATTGGGCGGTGGGGGCTTTTTTGTGCTAGCACCGGAGAGCCAATATGGGTATATGTAGAATCTGTGGGCAAAAGAAAAGCGTGGCCAGGAGCTAACTTTGGGGCCCACGGCCCGCGTCAACCAGCAGCCCCATCCGGGGGCCCCGGGGGAGAAACAGGGCTCAGATGTGGGGTAAAATCCTGCCACCGCAGCAACTCCAGCGCGCCAGTGGCACCATGCCATTTCAGCCAGTCAAGGCTCCACCCCTTTCCAAAAAGGGAGCTGTTTCTTTTTTGCCACATCTCCCGGCCCAGAGCCCTCTATTCCAACTATGCCCCAGCATCGTTTAAACAGGTGATTGCAAAGAGACAACGAAAGTGTCCAACCAATAAAAGGTGAGAAGCAACCTGCTCCTGTCCAATTTGTTGGTTTCGCAGCCCTCCCTTTAAAAATGGGGGCTCTGCACCTTCAGAGAACTAAGGGCCCTGTGCCGAGCCGAGGGGGAAATTACAACCCGTAATTTTTTTTCCCAAAAAGACATTTCCCCCTTCACAAATTTTGGGGAAACAAAAGGTGGGGTCATTTTTGAGCTTACCCGTTTGTTCCCAAGGGCCGGAGCGCGGACGTGTGGACGTAAACTCCGGTGGGGGCCATCATGCCCCTTTCGGCCCACTGGGTGAATTGCTTCCTGCCCAGCCACACCAACAACTTGGACAGGAGACGCCGCTTTCTCCTCCACGTTGTCAAACTGCTGCTCCTGCGCCAAGTTCCAAAGCAGTTTATTATGAAGTATAAACATGGTAGTTTGAATCCAGTTTCTGCGTGATACCAATTTGTTTAAATGCAGCGTATGGAACTTGAATTGAAGGAGACCCTAACTACAGGGAATGTTTTAGGTGCTTATTTTGCATTCAGTGCCATTAGTGATGGAATTTAGTACAAAACTGGAATGGGAAGCAAAAGCAAATGCTGCAAAACTGGCTTTGGATGAGCTTCTTCAGTATGAAAAATGTGAATCGTATGTCCAACATACAGAAAGTAAAAACCACCTCCGGGACTATGAAATAAATAATAATGATCTTTAGAGCCTATAGAGAAAGCGTTTCCTTGAGCCTCGTATGTCATATCCGTGTACCGTACCTCTTGCCTCCGTTCCTTGACCACGATCCTTGCCGGCTGTCCTGACCTTACGCTTGTCCCCGACTCCGAGTTTGCCTTACAATTTTGTACCTCGCTACACCTTTGCTGCCACTGCAAGCAAGTCACGTCAGGGGTAGCGACCTGGTAGACTCCCGCCGCAGCAGCTCTGGTGAAAACCGGTACCTACTTAGATTCCGCTCTCTGGCGTGGCTATTGCTATCGTCCCCTTACTGTGCTGCGATCTGTGGCGACTCCGGTAACCTACTACTGTGTTCTTTGACGCTATCGTAGGATCTTAGCCCTCAGCTTTTTTTCCAGCTGGCGCTGCCATGACTTTAATCAGGCTGCGTTCCCGTTTCAGTTTTTTGGACAGTTTTGCCCCTGTAAGTGCCCAGGGAATTTTAGAGTGAAGCGATTCTAAGAGCGACGGCAGTCATGTGCGTGTCATACTAAAACACAGCATTGTATGAAGACCAAACCAAGCTCCCTCTGCATATTTAAGCATGGCACAATGTTCTACAGCACCCTACAGGCTCTCTGCAGCCCGGAAATAGCTGTTTTTTAACGCGATTCGTCCGGAATTTATTCGGGTTGAAACGAATTTTGTTGGAAAATTCGGCGAACCGAATTTGAGAAATTCGCCCATCGCTAGTGACAATACCTCTGCTTTTCCAAGTTTTAATACCCGTAAAGCTTATTAAGCTCCAGAAGACCAGGGTTTGACCGCAATGGAGTACATTTCAAGAGACCTAAAATTCTTAGAATTATCTTGTCCGCACCCCACACTTTCTACATTCACACCAATGTGGGGTGGGGTGGGTCAGAGCATTGCATCTTTACCCCTTTTCTAGAAGACAACACATATGCAGCAATTCCGACAATTGAGACAATAGCTGTCCCAACCAGCACAAAATTGCCATAGGGATGGAGTAAAATATAGCCATGCATTGAACATTGTCATTCAACCCATGTCCTTATCTCTTTGCAAAGTTTCTAGTTTTATTGTAAAATAACACTTTTTCCATACTAATTCTCTATGTGCGACACATACAGTAATTGTGGTATCATTTTTATTAAGTTCCCTCTACCTGTTGTAGACAAAGGCAAGACTCCAGGTGTTAAGTTTAATAACCATCTTTTGTAACAGGGGAAAGATGTTTAACAATATATATTTCCCCAAATTAGGATTTATCACAAGTCCCAAATATTTAAACCTAAAACCACCTGCAGCATAGCCACCTGATGAGGAAGATCCTGGGCAATGGGTCCAAAGGAAGCATAACCAGCTTGCCCTAGTTTATAGACAACCCAGACAAAGTTCTGTATTCTTTGATACAAAACATTACTGGGTCAATAGAAGAAGACATGTCTCCCAGATACTCGGATATTGTCTACATACACTGAAACATGCCCCTCAACCTCTCCGCATTTAAATACCAAGATATCAGGTGCATCCCGTATAACACAGGCCAGCTAATGCAAAGAGAAGACGTGACAGGGGACACCCCCACATCACTTGAAAAGAAAGTAATAATCTCCTATAGTTTCCGCAATGATGTATGGTGAGTGTAATGAGGATGGTTCACAAGCAGGAACTTGACACAAGATTTCACAGGCTTTACTTGCAGCTCTTCACTTGTAATAAGCATATGGTTATTTCTTCTACATAGCAAAGTTCTTACTTAAACACCAGTCCTTAAAGGGGTTGTCTCACTACAAAAAACAGCTTTCAAAATGTAGGGAACACTAAATGAAGAAGTTTTCCAAATATATTGCGTTGTTCATCTTTTTTTGTTAAGGAGCTACATACAGGTGATTTTATCACCTTCTGTGCTCTCTCTGGGTCCCCAAGTGACCGACCTGTGTACTCTTTATCCCCTGCTGTTTGTTCTGATAGCAGCGAGTGAAGTCATCACACAGGTTACAGCCAGCAGTGTGAAAGCTTGTGTGTTATCTGAGCTTTCAGACAAAAGACTAATTACTCTACTGTTTACATTAGCTTAGAAGCTTCTCTGGAACTCAGAGAAGGTAATTTAGCTAATCTAGACTGATAAACAGAGAAGTCTCAATACATGGAGCTCATATGCTACCGTGTTTCCCCGATACTAAGACACCCCCGATAGTAAGACGTAGCGGGGAGTTTTTGGGACGTCGACTATTTTAAGACGTACCCCGAAAGTAAGCCGTAGTAAACTACGTTGTCTGCGCTCGGGCGCTGTGATGGCCCAGGTGCCGACAGGGATGCTTCAGCTATATGAGGCTCCTCAGGGAGCGCATATAGCTGAATGCCGAATACAGCGCACAGTGTCCGGGCGCTGCCTACAGCCGGCCCTATACCCTGCCTACGCCTACCCTATACCTGCCTATGGGGCCATATACCTGCCTATAATCTGCTTATGGGGGACATATACCTGCCTATTACCTGCGTATGGGCCATTACCTGCCAATATAAGACATACCCCGAAAGTAAGACATAGTGGGACTTTGGGGGGTAAAAAGAATGTAAGACGCTGTCTTACTTTCGGGGAAACACGGTAATTACAGACAGCTTGACCAGGAAGTGACAGAGCCAAGCAGCATTATTTCATTCATACAACCTATGAAACTTTGAGATGAGACAACCCCTTTAACCAGTACACGTTTCTCTGCCTATGCAGGAGCAGCCTCTCTCATCTACTCCTATAAGCTTAACCCCACTGACTTGTCCTAGAAGTATTAGGGGCTCCACAGACCTCTCCCAACTGTGGATAGTGAAGGCTTTCTCGTAACCTTCATCCTTAGCATGTGCCTAGTGTTTTTTTTTTTTTTGTAATTGTATATTTTTATTATTTTTCAAGAAGAAAAAAAAAAAATTTTTTCAAAAAATTTTCAATGCCCTTTTGTAACAATACAAAGATAGCCAGAAATGACCCTTAGGCTCAGCTAAAAACGGGCCCAGATTTAAACCAAAGGGTTATGCAAACAGTTTAAAAGTTTCCCGGGCTAATCCACCATCCCTAATCCCTTGTAAGAATTTTAAACTTTCAAAACCGTTTAAAAGTTATAACCACTATAAAGACAAAACGAAACAGGGGGGTAAAATGGGGGGGACCTTAAATTTCGAGTAGAGAACAGGTAAAGAAAAATTTAAAGATACGGAAGTGCAGTAAAAGGGGTTTTTTAATTTTTGCATAAAACATCCCAACCCAGAAAAAAACTGTGGGGAATTGATCAAGCTTGTTATGAAATTTGAGGATGAAAGCTGCCCCAATATTTTCTAATATTCTCAAAATGCCCTTTAAACTCTGCGATTTCGGGTTTCCCCTTTTTACTCTGCCAATAAAGATAAATTTGAGACACGAGCGGGCCTTAAGAACATAAAGAATTAGTTTTAAGCGTTTGCTTCCGCAGGGGGAATGGGAAAAACACATTAAAAAAAAGGGGCAAAAAACCCAGATCCATAAGCAAGCCCGACCCCCCAACAAAATTAATCAATAAATGTTAACTGCTTTTTCCAAAAAAGTTTAAATCTTTCTGACTTTCCCCAAAAAAATGGAAAATACTACCCCCCTTTTTATGCCCCACATCCCCAACATCTGTCCGGTTTTGGGAAAGGGTTGATTTGGGGGCAGGGCGGGGAGTAGGGTCCCAAAACATTATATGTTTTATAAATTTTTTCCTTATAAGTCGTACCCATAAAATTTGAGAAGCCCCCTCCAATGGGGCCCCCAATCCTCCATGGTAACCCCTCTTTACCCAAACGCCTCCCCACTTTGCCATATATAATGTCTTTGGTAAACTCACCCGGGGAAAGGGGGTGTCAGATTTCAGAGTGGGATATCCGATTTTAAAACCCCCGGGGAAAGAAGTGTTCGGGCCTACAAAAACTTTTTAAAACCCCGGGTTGGAAAAAGGATACAGTCCCCAAAAAATCCCATTTAATACTTTTTCAGATAATGAAAGATTTTTCAATAAAGAGTAATAGTAGTTTGCTGGTAAGTCGTATTCAGACTGGAGGGGAAAGAAAAAGGTTTGAGGCGTCGGGCTCTGTGATCCCAATGTCACCCGAAAACTTTTTTAGTCCCTTTTTAAAACCCACAGTTCACCCGCCGAGTTCCCCTTTGCCCCCCGGGGAAAGAGGGGTTGAATAAAAACTAGCCATAGCTAAAAGGGAAAAAACAAAACCAAACCCGTTTTTGCACTCGATTCCGGTTTCCCTTTTTCCAGGCCATGGGCCCAAAAAGCACTTTATCACTGGCAAGGGGTTTGTGGCCCCCCAAAAGGGGTTTTTGGGGGGGGGTATGGGGGTTTTAACCCAAAAGTTTCCCCGTTTCCCACACCATATTGAGAAACCCTTTTACAGAAGGCCCATGCTGTATACGAGTAACTGTGCCCCCAAAATAAAAATTTAGTAATGTCGGGGCAGCGAGTCCCCCTTTGCCCTTCCCCAACCATTTAAAACATTTTGTTTTTTTTCGATGCTTTTTTAGCCCAGACAAACCAAAGGAGGGCAGACTAAAGGTCCCCTTAAAGCCTCCCATAGGAAACCCAAATTTGGGTTTAAACCCTTGGGGAAAAGGGAAAAACAACTTAGGAAGAAAGTGACTTTTTTAAAGGGGCCCAAAATTTTGCTTTCCAAACAATGCCCAAAGGCATTTTTTACCCATTTTTTTCAGGGGAAGTTCCTGACCCCCTTAAATACCCTGGGAAAAATTTTAGGGCCCTATAAATAAAGATGCATAAAAAAGTCGTTATCGGGAACTCCAAAAATACCAAAGAGAAGAAAGATTTTCCCAAATTTTTGGGGGGAAAATTTGGCCCTTTTAGTAAATCTTTTTCTTTTTGTTTTGGGTAAGTTTTTTGGGAAATTGCCTCCGTTTTTTGCAGTTTTAATTTTTTATAACCTGATAAAGTGTAAAAGGTTTTTAAAAATAGCCAGGGAAGTTTGGGGGGAAGTTGAAAACGTGCGGGGGACGCCCAATGTAAAAAAAAATTTGTCTCAGAAAAACAAAGACAATTTTAAAACCATTTTCCCCGGGGACTGGGGATCCCCGCCCGTTTCGGATCAAGGCGGGACAGCGGAAAAGCAAAGGCACAAAGCAAAAATTTAAAGGGGCCCCGAAACACGGGACACCCCTGCCCTTGTGCCATTAGCAATGGGGGAAAAATTGGGGGACATTTATGTGGTAACCGTATTGTACCTGAAGGGTTTTAGAGTACGGGCCCTTGCAGGGGCCCTTTTTGGGAAAAGGGAAAGCCCCCAAAATTAAAAATTGTTTTTTTGGACTGTGAAAATATATAAACCAAACCCCGGGATGGGGGTTCAAAATGCCTTTTACAAGCACCCAAAAACCCATAATAACAAAGAAAGGAACCGGGTTTAAAGAATTTTATTAAACCCCCATCGTTTAAGTCAAAATTTTTTTCCCCGTATTATCCCCAAACTTACGGATTTAGAATGAAAAACCTGATTTTTTGGGGAAATTAAGTGGGGCGGGTAAAAAAATCAAATACCGGGGCCGTTAGCAAAGCAATTTGGGTTTTAAAAATTTTTCCCCGGTGGTTCCGCTTTAAACGCAGGGCTATGGGTCTTTTTATAACTTGCGACCCCAAAGGGGTTTTTGTTTGTTTTTAGGGGGGAAGGGGTTTAATATACGAACCAAGAAGGGGGAGGGGGGGGAGGGGGGGTTCCCTTTCCCCCCAATCAGGGGTTTTGGAAAATTTTTGAACCCAAATACGGGGTTTTAAGTTCGGGGCCCTTTTAAAGCACTGGTAAAAAAAAAGGTAGTTAAAAGGGCCCCTTTCCGGGGGCCCCGGGGGCTTTCCCATTAGGCATAGTTTTAAAAAAACCGTTTTCCAATTCCCCCCAATTTAAAATTTGGGGAAAATTTTTTAAGGGGAATCACGGCCGTCGGGCTTTAAGGCATGGGAGTTTACAACACTTAAAAAAAACTCCTGAAAAAAAGTCGATCTCTAAAATTCCCCCAATCTTTTGGGGAGGGGGGCCCGGGGAAAAGGGGAATAAAAACTCAGAAAAAAAATTTATGGAATAAATTGGGGGCAAAATTCTTTTTTGTGGATCAAAAGGGTCGTTAGCCCCCCTAGTCCCGGGGGGAAAAATGGGGGTGTTGGGAATTTACTTTCTCCTCTTTCATTTTGTTTTCGCCAATAACGAAATGACCTTAACCCTCGTCAAAATTTAACCCTTTGCTAGAATACTTTGGTTTTCTTTTTGTTTTGCCATTGGCTAAAATTTTTTTATTTGGGGCCCTAAAAAAACTATTTTCCGTTTTTGTAGACCCTAGGGGTTTTACCCGGGATGAGGCTTCTAGGGCCCATTAAAGTTCCCTTTGAAAGGGGGCCTCAGTTTGAAAAAGTGAAAACTTCTTTTTTTTAAACCCTTCGGGGCCTATAGTTTATGCAGGACCCCCTTTATGCGGAATTTATATGCCTCCCAAAATTTGTGGGGGGGGAAAAATCTAAACCCTTCTTTTAAATAGAGAAGTAATCCCTAATATCCCTTCCCAAAAATCTCTTCCCTTGTGTGGGGAATTTTTGATCCCCCTTTCTTTTAAACCCCCAATGCCCAAGTTCCCGTATTGGGGTATTGTTTTTTTTAAAGTTTTAAGTTTATGGGGGGCATGGCCCCCAAACAAGGGAATATGCCCGGGTTTTCTGAAATCCCCCTTAAAATGCGGGGAACATTGCCAAAGATATAATCTTTTCGGGGAAAGGGGGCCTCCCATGTGGGGGGGGAAAAAAAATTGAAAAGAGCCCCTCTGTGGGGAATGAGCAAAATTTGCCCCAAACAGATCAAAAAAAAGAGCATATTTCCAAAATTTGGTTGGAAAATCCCCGGGAGATGGGCCCAGCTTTTCCCCTTGTCCCTTTGACGTTGGGGGAGATATAGAGTTTAAACCCATAGTGTCAGAAAAAAAAACTTTAAAATCCCCCCCCCCCCCCCCCACCAACACCCTAGAGATGTATATCTAGCCAACTTGGAAAAACTCGTTTTAAAAATTTTTAAATTTGGGATGGTTGGGTGCGGAAATGTTACCTAAAGTCAAGGGGTTTCCCCTATAATCCCCCTTTTAAAAATGATAAATCTTTCCCCCGGGCATCTATGTGGGGGATTGAAAACCCGGTATGGGCACGTCCCAGATTGTAATAAAAGCCACTCCCTGCCTTCTTCCATCTTAGATGAACCCTTTATGTTTCTGGGGGAAAAATTCCCAAAGGGAAAAAAGAAAAAGTTCCCCCCTTTATTAAAATGTTGTTTTCCCTTTGGAGAAAAAACTATCCCCAAAAACCCCGAAATAAAAACCCCAAGTTTTTGGCAGCAAAAAAACCCCCTTTTAAAAATTTTTTATTTTAAAAACCCTTTTACATTCAAAATTAAAATTTGTTTTGCCCTCATATAACAAAAAAGAAAAAAAAACATAAACTCGTGGGGAAAAAGTAAACCTTTCATCTTGAAGACAGCGGCCCATCGGGTCTGTCCGGACAAACACATAAAAGGGGGGGGGTGGGGGTTGGGGGGGGGGGAACCTTGGTATTTTTAAAAGGCCCCCTTTGACCTTGCCACAGACCCTAAATTTGCTCCCTTTTAAATTTCCCAATGTGCAGGCCCGCCCCAAATTTCATCTCTCGGGGGTTTGTGGACATCTTCAGGGCCCTTTGAGCCCTATGTGCTCGTTCGAATTTTAACTTTAAGGGTAGGAACCCCCCCCAAAAGTTGGGAAATTTAAAATTTTTGGGTAAGGGGTGTTGCGGAGGTCTCTTTGGGCCCTTTGGGGTTCAGGGGGGGCTTTTTGGGTCTGAAAAGGGGTTTTTTACGCCTTCCCCCTATTTTCCCCAAAGGGCCCTCCAATTTTTCTTTGCCATATCCGAAAGGCTTTGGGTTTCGAGTTTGGGGTGCATACTTAAATCTGCAAACATAGGGTTTTGGTTTCAAAAACGTGGGGGCCCCTTCCAAAAGTTCCACTTACCCCTTTTACTTTTAAGGTCCCCCTGAATTTCTGCTAATTTTCCGACCTGCAAATTTTTAATTAAACTCTTTAAACCAAAGCTTTGAAAATCCCCTCCTGGTGGGGAGGTGATCAAAAAATAGGACTTCCATTCCTGCCAAAAGGGAAAAAGATTGGGGGGCATTCTTTACCGCATTTTCCAAAAAGGATTTTAAGGAAAGACCGCCATCCACTTTCGGATGCTTTTTCTTTGGGGGGTAGTAAAGTGTTCTTCCGTAACGACCCGGGCGTGACTCGGGGAACCCCCCCCGGGTCCCAAAACCCCCAAAATTTTTGGGGGCCCCTGGGGTCCGCTGTGTTTAGGTGGGCTTTAAGGCATAAGTCCTTCAGGGGGATTAAAACTGTATTAGCAAGATTCCCGAGCACAGTGTGTTTAAAACCAGGGTGCCCGTTGCAAACAGGGAGGGGGGGTCCCCTGGGCCGCTATTGGGGTTGAGGAGAGCCAGACGAGGGGGGCAGGGGGGAAGAGGATATTTTCCCCGCGGTTTGTAATATCTATCACAGTACCCCGTCCAGTATGCCCCACTCGGAAAATTATAGCCCCCGAGGGGGGGAAAGGGGGGAAATTCCCGGAAAGGGCCAGTCCCCGCTAATTGTTCTGAGGTTTTTAAAAACAAGCTTTGGGGGGTGCAGGAACCTTTTCCAAAATTTATACGATTTTTTATGCTTGTCAGCGTGTACCTTCTTGGGGAAGGGCTCAGTTTAAGCTTGCGTTCACCCGCCCTAAATTTGGGAAATTAAAAAGGATGAAGGACCAAAATGGCCGCCGGCGGCCCGAGGGGTTTGGGTGGTGAGGGATAACGGGCCCCCGGGGCCCTTTTACATATTAAAGGGGTTTCTTTTTCAGTGTTTCCCCAAAGTTTTAGGGTTCTCCCCGAAGGGTGCGGATATAAGGGCCCCCCCCCCAGTAAAACTGGAACCTTACCCCGGGGTCCTCGCGGCTGTTACTCCTGGGCTGTCTGGGCCTCTGGGGCTGCGGGTTTAGAGATGTGGCGCCTCAGGTCCAACAGAGGCTCTCCCCTCGGGTCTTTTCCTTTTGCGGGGTTTTAGCCGGGGTCCCAAAGCCTGTCACGGCTTCTTTCTGTGTTTCCCCCAGCACCTCCCGTCCCCGGGCCTTTCAGTGACTTTGGTCCCGCCGGAAACCCCGTGCTCGTCTACGGTTTCTTAAGAAACCCTGCGGCTGATTTGGCTTTTTCCATGGGTTTAAACTCACCCGACAGAAAAGCGGGGGAAAGGGCCATGGGGGAAAATTCCCTTTGGGGGAAAGGGGAAAAATTGGCCAAAATTTAAGCCTTTTTAGCCCCAAAAAAAACTTCGGGTGGCCCCCAGAGCTTTCCCCAAGGGTGCGGCAATCTTGTCCAGCGTCCAGACACGCCACCCCCCCCCCCCCCAGCATGTGCCTAGTGTTTGTGTACCCTGTCCTCAATTCTCCATCCTGTTCACTGGTGGCAGTGTCTCTCCCTCTCTGGTTGGTCACAACAATTTCTGACTCCTACTAAGTTATTGTTGCTGAAGCTTATTGTTACTTCAGGCTGTTGGCTGCTATTTAAATAAATTTTTCTGGTCCTGTTAGGGGAAAAAAAACCCTTGGGCCCGGGCCCGAAATAACATAGGCCAAAGGGCGACCTCACTTCGGTTTGTAAAGGGGCTACCCAATACAACACACTAACCTGTAACTGCCTAGCCTCCCTAACAAGGTGCCTATATACTTTACAACCTCTTTCACATGCTCATGTCACATGGTTGGCCTTCAAGTGCCAATACCTTACATATGTTATAACAGAAGAATCCTACATAGATGTATGTACACCAGCCAAATCTCCATATGCCTTAGAAGGGAGGCAAGCGCTCTAGAAAAAGAATCAAAAAATTTTTTGTGTGAGGGTTACCAAAATTTACATAGGCCGTGTCTTAATTTTTTTAAAAGTAAAGGAGGTTCTTGGTTAAACCCCCCTTGCTTAAAGGGTTTGCTCCTGTGGGTTTCCCCTGACTGCTCCAATTTCCCGTCCTTTCCCATACTTGAATAACATCAAACCCTTTTTTTGGGGGTAATTCTGGAACAAACCCAAAATTCAGTAAAATTTCAAGGCAAGCAAAAAGGCTGGAAAAGATTTTTTTCCCTTACAATTAAAGTGACAGGGGGAAAAGCTTAAACACCCCTCGTTTTTGAAAAGGGGCCCCCTTGGGCACCACGAATTCTTACTTAAAAAAGAAGGAAAATTTTTTTTTCTATTTGAAAAAAAAAATGAAGTGGAAAATATCCATAAATTAAATAATTTAAAATGTCCAGTCAACAGATGTCCAGCCTTACAGAAAACCCATTTCTTAAAGACATTAACCTTTTAGCTTACGGGCTGGGGTTCCCACGAGGCACTCTCCAGCAAAAAAGTCCCTTTCCTTTGTCACCACAAAAATTAAAAAAAAACTTTAAAAGGGGGGTTGGGGGAAATTTTATTTAGTTTTAAATTTTGGGCACAAGAATTGAAAAAAAAACCCGCAACCATTTGGGGGAAAAGCAGAGAAGAATATTGGGGGAAAATGAAAAATTTCCATAACGCCCCCTTTTGGATTCCCGTTTTAAAAAGAAAATATGGAGCTTTCGATTTAAAAACCTAGCACACCCACCTCCTAAATTTCCAGGGGATACCATGCCTTTTTTTTGGGAGCAGGATACCCCTTTTATTTGTATTATGAAAATTTTTGTATATTTAACCCAAAATTCAGTAAAACTTCGTTTGATTTGGGCCCCCAAAACCTAGGAAATAAAAAAAAAAGCAATTTGCCAATTTGGGCCCTTTTTTAAATTTTAAAAAGGGGGACATTTATGAATATTTTGGGGCTGAAGGGCCCTTTCTAAAAACCCCGAAGGTAGTATAGAAATGAAAACAAAAATGTAGAACCTTTTTTTTTCTGCAGGTCATACATTTCGGGGGAGTTTTTAGTGCCCAAACGACAAGTCTGGCTCAGGGGACCACCTTTACCCTGGGCTGGTTTTTCTAACTGGT
>JAODAL010028507.1:0-53208 GCA_025379985.1 Phyllomedusa bahiana
TAAAAAACCACATTATAAACATGGGAAGACTGAAAAAAATGCAAAAAATCCTATGAAATTGCTATGGATAAAGCGATACGAGGGTAAGCCATTGTACAGATCACCATGCTGGGTTCGCTTATATCACCCACAAACAAAAAAAAAAAAATTTTTTGGGCAAGCGCCCAGCATTAGAGGTGAATGCACAAAATACTTGTACCAAAACTCCCCAGTATTTTTGGGCAAAAAGTTTAACATGGGGGAAAAATATCAAATTATGAGGTTTTTATTTTGTTAAAAAAGCTACAGTAACGCAAGCTGCAAGCCAAAGGCAAGGCTTCAGGTCTTTGGAGCCCCTACGCTTCAAAAAAAACAAAAACCAAAAAAAAGGGACAAAATTTCCCAAAAAACTACAAAGTAACTACCCCAAATTGGGTGATAGATACCACAGCGGGTTTTCTTGCCCTTAGCTCATGGGAAAAGTGGAGGTGCCGTTAATCAATGAGCAAATGCTCTAGGTACCAATTCACACCAGCATGCAAAAAACCACATTATAACACTACGGAAACCAGCGAAAAATCCAAACAAACCACATGAGAATTGCATATGGATAAAGCGATACAGAGGGTAACGCCAACTGTACAGATACACCATGCTGGGTATCAGCTTATATCACCCACAAACAAAAAAAAAAAGTTTGTGGGCAAGCCGCCCAGCACTTAGAAGGTGCACTGCACAAAAATACTTGTACCCTAAGCTCCCCAGTATTTTTGGCAAAAAGATAACATGCTGGGAAAAATATCAAATTATGAGGTATTAGTTGATACAGTAGCTACAGTAACGCAAGCTCGCAAGCCAACGGCAAGGCCCTCATGTCTTGCGAGTCCCTACGCTATCGACCAAAAACAAAACCACAAAAATGGGACATAATTTACCAAAAAACTACAAAGCTACACTAACAGCTCAATGTCTGATAGATACCAGCAGCAGGCTACTATGGCCCTTATGCTGCAAGGGAAAAGATGGCAGGTGCCGTTAATTAATGAGCAAATGCTCTAGTACCAATTCACACCAGCATGCAAAAAACCACATTATAACACATGGGAAGACTGCTAAAAATGCAACAATACCTGATGAGAATTGCATATGGATAAAGCGATACAGAGGGTAACGGCATCTGTACAGATACACCATGCTGGGTATCAGCTTATATCACCCACAAACAAAAAAAAAAAAAAGTTTGTGGGCAAGCCGCCCAGCACTTAGAAGGTGCACTGCACAAAATACTTGTACCCTAAGCTCCCCAGTATTTTTGGGCAAAAAGATAACATGATGGGAAAAATATCAAATTATGAGGTATTAGTTGATACAGTAGCTACAGTAACGCAAGCTCGCAAGCCAACGGCAAGGCTCCTCATGTCTTGCGAGTCCCTACGCTATCAACAAAAACAAAACCACAAAAATGGGACATAATTTACCAAAAAACTACAAAGCTACACTTACAGCTCAATGGCTGATAGATACCAGCAGCAGGCTTCTATCCATATGCAATTCTCATCAGGTATTGTTGCATTTTTAGCAGTCTTCCCATGTGTTATAATGTGGTTTTTTGCATGCTGGTGTGAATTGGTACCTAGAGCATTTGCTCATTAATTAACGGCACCTGCCATCTTTTCCCATGCAGCATAAGGGCCATAGAAGCCTGCTGCTGGTATCTATCAGCCATTGAGCTGTAAGTGTAGCTTTGTAGTTTTTTGGTAAATTATGTCCCATTTTTGTGGTTTTGTTTCTAATGGAGGCAAGCAACACTTTTCTTTTCCCTTTTAGACCGGGAGTTTAAAACTAAAGGGGCCCCTTTTTGGAAGTTTGTAAAAAAAAAAAAAAAAAAATTTGCCGGGGGAAATTTCACTTGCCGCCACTCTGGTTGCAGGCTTTCAGTTAAAACTGCGGGGATTTTTAAGTCCCTCAAAAAAACCCGTAACCATAAGAGTATAAAGAAAATATCTTTCCCCCATGTCATTATATCCCAAATCAGCCCCTTTTGTGCGCCTAGAAATTAAAACCCTGTTCAACGGACTCACCCTTTTCCTGGGTCAGATCAGAGAGGGTTTGGTTTGTCTCCTTCCATTTTTCTCCCCTTCCCCAAATCTCTAGCCCGTGCAAAGATCCTCCCACTGTGCCCAGTTTTTGCCCCTGTCCCAGGCCCGGTTTCTTTTTAAATTTTTTTAAACGGGAATCCATTATCACTTTACCCATAAGTTTTCCCCCAGTTTTAGTGCTAAAAAGGGGGGGGGGGGGGGGGCCAGATCACACCAGGCTGCATTTAAGTGATTTTGAATCTGTACCATAATGGCGGAAAAAAGCCATTGGTTGGGTGCAGGGTCTGGCAAGGGTGAGATAAGACTTGTTTGCCCCAAGAGGGGGCCCCAGGGCTTAAAATTTCCGCAGTAAGTCGGGTTTTGTACACCAGCCTGTCTGAGTACAGAGCGATGGGGGGTGTTTAAAATTTTGCTTGTGCGGGCACTCCACTGGTCCATTTCCTCATGGGGGGTGTGGGGGCGGGCAAACCCAGGAATAAACACAGTTTGGTAATTAAAAAAAATACCCCGGGTTTGTGATCGGGGAAAGGGGGCCCCCAAAAATTAAAAAACAACCCTTTCTCGCCAATCAGGATTTTGGGCCACACCCTGAAACAAGTCCAGTTTTCCGGGGTTTAAAATTGGAGGGACGGAAAAACTATTTCTGCAAAAGGGAGAGGTTTTTTTTAAGGGGGGCAAAATTCATAACCCCTTTATGTTCTTTAAATTTCCCTGAAAACCCTCTTTTTTAATCTTTTTACTTACCCTCCCCCCAATATCCAACATGTCACTAAGCTTGTGATTTTTTCCCCAGCCCCCATTTTTGGGGAGAAAAATTTTCTTCCCAATGTTTTACTATCCAGAAACCAGTTTTCCCCAACATCTTGTTTTTTTTGTAAAAAATTTACTAAAACCCAGTTGAAAACAGCTCCCCCGTCCCCCCCATATTTTTTTACTTATCTCCGGGGCCCTGTAAACCAAATGGCCTGTTTCCCCTGTGTGTTTCCCCCTATTCGGGTTTCCTGCGTACGCTGTTAAGCAGCCTTTATCCCTTAAAAACCTCCCCCCCCCTTCCTTCGGTTTTATCCCCCCCTTGTTTTCTCTATTCCTTAAGACTTCCTCAATGTCTAAAACACTGTGTTTTAAAGGAAAAAAACTTTTTAAAGAAAAGTTGGGGGGTTCCCGGGTTCCCTATTTTCCCTGGTTTATATGACTATAAATTTCCAAAAAAAATCCAAATGGGAAAAACAATATACAGGGAAACACCAAAGGAAAAAAAACTAACTAACCCCCCAAAATATCCTTTTAGAAAAAGAGCAACAGCCCACTCATACAACATCCCATTTTATCAGGTTCTTAAAAAAACTAAAGGTTTCAAAAAAGGGAAGAAAAAGCTTACTTTAAAACTCGGACGGGAAAACAAAAGCACTTAGAACCCACAGATAAATTTGGGGTTTAAAAATTAAAGGCTCTCCCGGGTCAGCGCTGATTTGTTGTAGATTGGGGGTTCCCCCAAGCTCCCGTGTCCGATTGGGGGTCCCGGGGGGGTCAGAAGTCTTTCTTCCCCCCCTTTCAAGCCCCCGTTGGGCGCCAGGTTTGAGGGGGGAAAATTCAATATTTTCCCTTATTTTTGTTGTATGAGCCCCAAATTTGGGTGTATATTAGGCCTGTTTGGAAAACAAAAAAAAACCACACATACACCAGTTGAAATTAGAAGAGTTTTTTGAAAGTTTTTTTCCAATGCTTTGATTTAAAAAACTTTTTTCTGGCTACTTGCCAAAAGAAATAAATTAGTAGTTTTAAAATTAGTGTCTTACAATGTAAGAAAAAACATAAATTTGTAAAGTATACCAATTATTTTTTTTAAATTTTTTAAAAAACTGGGTAGACAAGTTTAAAAAAAATATACTATTTTTTTTCAAAAACCCCTAGACATTGTCTTGAAGGCGCCCACAGTGAGATATTTATTAGACATTTATGTCTTTCTTAAGGTGCTTCACAGGGAAGATATGAAACACTGGACTGTCTTTCCTTTTTTTTCCCTAGGGGGCCCCAAATATAGTTAAAAAGAGAATTCGTAATTTTCCTCACATTCCAAGTGTAATAGGAGTTTAACCTCTCATTTTTTACCCTTCTAATATTGTGGCAAAATATGCCTTTATAAAAAGTGAATACAAAAATGGAAGGCGATAAAAGTTGGAGGATAGAAAAAGGGATGTTTTCCCTAACACAAGTGAGAGGGAAATTGGGGGTCATTTGAGCAGGTGGTGGGGGTAAAGCGGGACAAAAAAAAGCCTGGAACTTATTTTGCATGGGGTTTCAAGATTTTGAGAGCGACAAAAAGGAATTTATGGGGGGGGGGAAGAAAAGGGTTATTACCGGGGAAAAACTAAAGTTTGTGATGTTTTCCTGGATAATTTCAATTTTGTCTTTAAAAAGTGATTTGGACAGGTCTTCACCCACAGAGGTTAGTGACCGTGAGCCTGGGGTTTTTAGGCCTGAGGGGGGGAGTGGAAAAGGGGTCAAAACAATATTTTAGGTTGTTGTGTAATGATAAGATGAGGGGGGGTGAAATATTTTTGTTTGGCCCTTTTTTGGTTATTTTCCCGGGCATGAATTTGGGAGTGAAGAAAAACTGCAGGTAGCCTTGAAATTTTTTCCACAACCCTTCGCACACCTGGAACCCTTCTGGGGGAAAGCGAATCTGCGGTGTCCCGAGGCTGCCAGTTTCTTACTCTTGTGGTGCGGTTTTGTAAGTGGTGCCAATGCGTCCAGGGTGGTTGAGTTTATTTTATTTTTTTTTTAGGGCTCACAACTGTATTATATTAAACTTTATAATTCATACTTATGAACAATTTTTCACCTGTCTTGCTGTGCAAAGCCAGGCAAAAGGGGCCCCTTTTCTTCCCCCCTCCCCATTCCCCCGCAAAAACCAAAATGCCCCTTTCCTTTTAAACATATGGGCCCCAGTTTTGTCATCACCCCAGTTTGGTGTGCTTTGAAGCTTGGCTCAGCTCAAAAAACACTTCCCCTGTTTTGTGGGCGTGACCTGAGCATAGAAGGTTGATGTATTCATTCTTGGGCCCGCCTTTTTAGTTGGAATAAATGAAGTAGAAGTGAATAGAAGTAATTCTTTATAGGGAATTACGTGGGGGGGAAATATTTGTTTTTTCTTTGAGCCCTGCAAAAACCAGGGCTTTAGTTAAAGGGAAAAGGGACGCGTTCGAGCTGTTTTGCACCTTTCTGTCATTTAAAATTTTCTGAGTCTGGGCGTTTACCCCAGTGACTCATGAGTCCTAGATTTTAAAACAATTTTTTAAAAAGACAGCAAGTAAAAAACCTGGGGGAAAAATTTAAAATATTAATGTTAGCCCCCTTTATGGAAAGCTATTGTATGTAAAGAGACCTTGCAATCCCCATCCTCCGGGTTTTTGATTTCCCAAAAAAATGCTTGATTGGGTTACCCTTGGGGGATAAAGTTGGCCCCCAAAAAAACAAACCCTTTGCTCTCATTTTCTTTAGGTAGTGGTCATCTTGGAGGTGTGTTTGGGGTCCTTACCATGTTGGAATACTGCCCTGCGGCCCAGTTTCCAAAACTTGCTTCGTAGTCAAGTCTGTTTTGTTAAAGAATCATGTCCTTGTATTTTTGTTTTCGCAAATGGTTGGGCTTTCTTGACATTATTTTAGAAGAGGTTTCCCTTTTGGGATGAAAACCAGGCGAAAAAAATTTAATGAGTGTGAAATGCGGGTTTGACCCCCCCCCCTTTTAGTGCCGGGTGAGGCCTCTTCTTAATGGAATCTGTGTTGGTAAACCGCTATTTGGTCTTCCCCACCTTGCTGCAGCTCAGTTTCAAGGTGTTGACAATCATCTTATAGCTTAAGCTTTTATTTTTATAGAGCAGAACATTTTTTTCATATTCTTAGAAAGTTCTTTCCCAAATGAGGTGCCTGTTAATTTAGTGACCAGTATGAGAGAGTGTGAAAGCGATAACACCAAATTTAATGTAGCTGTTCCCCATTCACACCTACGACCTTGTAAGTTAGTTGTGAGTGTTAAGTTATTTTGATGGCACACCAAATTTACACTGTTATACAAACTGAACACCGACAAATTTAAATTGCATCAAAGTAATAATGTGTGGGGTGTAATCACTTTTGTGAGATACTGTAAGTACACCCATCACATTTTGGTAAATATTGAATTGTACCTTTTCATGGGACAACAATGAAGATATGATATTTTGATGCAATGTAAAGTAGTCAGTGAACAGCTTGTATAAGTGTAAATTTAGTGTGCTCTCATAAAAAGAAAACAAAAATCCATCAAGTCTAATGCTGGCAAAAAAAAGTGGTAAACGCCTAAGAGAAAATGGAAAAATTGTGCCCAAATTGTAAATATTTTGTCCACAATTATTTTTCAGTACTGCCTTAACGCGTGGGCATAGAGTTCATAAAATTCCTCTCCTACCCCTTTAACGGGGACATCACAGGGTGGTGTATTTAGAGACCTTGGTCCTACATCTTTGTTTGGACTGCTAAAAGATGCTTAATAGGGTTTAGGTCTGGAGACTAGTGTTGAGCCTTATAATGCAAAAATTTAAAATCGGACAGTTTTTACTTGAACGGAATTTTCCGATCAAGCGATAATTTAGGTGAGAATCTGCGCATAATCTATTACTATCGCGCCATTTTCGGCACCTCTTGTCATTTTAGCGGCCAGCAAATCAGCTCAGAGAATAGAGCAGGGTGAGCTGAGTGTGAAAACTCATGACTTGTGTTTGGGTTGTCTTGGGCTGAAAAAATCATGACCTCGTTTTACATAGAAAGCCCTTCCTGTTCAGCATCGTGTGTCTCTGGTTCATAAAAGCGGACGTGTAGTCAGTTTTCTCCCAATATAGCTCAGCGCACAGTTCTCTTTTTTTAACACAGACAAAAAGGGTTTTTGCTTGAACATTAGAACATAGGTAGATTGGGATTTCAGGTTTTAGTTTTTGGGCGAGACTTTAAAAAAGCATCTGGCTGAAAAGCCACGGGGGGGGGGGAAAGGGGGGGGGGGGCGGTAAACACGGGACAGAAGGCGGCTTTTAAAAAGGAGAGTATATATTGTGCAGTCCAAAATGCTTTGCCCCTGCATTAAAATGGCTTTTTTTTACCATTTTTTGGTCGTTTTTGGTAAAATGTACCTTGATTTTGTGCACCCCCTGTACTTATATTAGGTACAGAACTTTTTATAACTGAGGTGTATTTGTAGGTGCAAAACCCCACCTTTTGTTACCCGTACAAAATTTTAATTGGGTTTTTTTTTCACTTTTGTGCAGCCCGTTTTGTTCAAAGAACCATTTTTTACTTACAATAGGATACGACTTTTTAGTAAACCCGCGGTGTATTTATAGATGCAAAAAACACTATTATTATCATAACAATTTAATTACGGGGTTTTTTATTTGGCGAACCCCAGTTTTGTTAAAAGACCACTTTGTCTTACAATAGGTTACAGAATTTTCTAGTCACTGCGGTGTATTTATAGATAAAAAAAAAACCCTTTTTGTTATCCGTACAAAATTTAATTGGTTTTTTTTACTTTTGGCAGCCCAGTTTTTTTTAAAAGCCCCACTTTTTACTTACAATAGGTCAGAATTTTTCTGTCACCGCAGGTGTTTTTCTTAGATGCAAAAAACACCCTTTTTTATTACCCGTACAAAATTTAATTGGGTTTTTTTCCCCTTTTTTGGCGCGCCCTTTTTGTTCAAAGCCCAAAATTTGTATTACAATAGGTTAAAAAACTTTTTAGTCATGAGGGTTTTTCATGGGATGCAAAAACCCCTTTTATTTCCCCGTAAACAATTTGTTAGGTTTTTTTCACTTTGGGAAGCCAGTTTTTTAAAAGACCCTCTTTGTACTTATTACCATAAAATTTGCTAGTAATTGCTGTTGTATTCATGGTGCAAAGCCCCCTAATATTTCAGTCCAATTTAATTACTTTTTTTTTCCCTTTTGGGCGCACCCAAGTTTTGTTAAAGACCCATCTTGTACTTATGTTACCATACAGAAATTTGCTAGAAATTTCCCGTTGTATTTATAGGAGCAAAAACCCTATTATTATCATACTAATTTAATTACTTTTTTTTTTTTTCACTTTGGCGCAGCCAGTTTTGTTCAAAGACCCACTTGTACTTATATTCCTACAGAAATTTGTAGTAATTGCTGTTGTTTTTCTTTGGTGAAAAAACCACCTATTATTACAGTACACTTTTTAATTATGTGTTTTTTCCTTTGGCGCGCCCAGTTTTTTTCAAAGACCCCCCCTTGAAATTAATTAGGATCCCGAATTTGCTGTATTTGAGGTGTATTTCATGGTGAAAAAAACCCCCTTTTATTATCGTATACATTTCAAATAGGTGTTTTTTTTTTACTTTGGTACGGCCCAGTTATGTTCAAAGTGACCTTGTTTTAAACCCCTTAATGACCCCCACTGTTTTTGCGTCGGTGGTGAGGCTTTTGTTACAGTAAACGTCTTTTGGCGTCGCTGACATCGGGTTTGCAGCCCCGGGGTGGCAACTAATCCCGCGCAGCGCGGTGCGGGGCCCCGCAAATTCGATGTCGCAGCGACGGCAAAAGCGTCGCTGTGATAAAAGCCCCGCACAGCCGATGTCAAAAGCATGGGCGGTCATTAAGGGGTTAAATTTGAATACGAAATGTTGTGTTATTTTGGTGTATTTATTGGGGCAAAAAACCAGTTTGTTATCCGTTAACTTTTAATAGCGTTATTGCATGGTGCGGCCCAGTTTTTTTTCAAAAAAGCCACTTGTAGACAATTTGATAGAAAAATTTTTTGCAATTGTTCTCGTTTGTCATTTGCAAAAAACGCAAATTTTTCATCCGTGTAATTCGAATAGTTTTATTGCGCTTGTTGAAACTCAATTTTGGGCAGATAGCGCAATTGTATGATAGTTTGTTGAAAATTCAATTCCTAGTCCTACTGGGGAGTTAAAAACCCTGGGTGAAGGAAGAAAATGTTGATTTGTCTTCGGTTCTTCCACAGACCCCATTTCACAAGTATTCGCTAGAAAAAATTTTAGTTTCTAGTCCCGTTGGCTGTAGGGAAATTAGAGGGTTTGCCGTTTTTAATAAAGACTGTCAAAAACTCTTCCCTATTTTTTTTTTTTTTTTCATGAGTAAATTTACTTTAACAGAACCCCAATATAAAAATACAAGTGGGACCGCCCGCTAATGGTGCCCAGATAAATAACAATATATGAAGAATAAATCTTATAAAACTTTACATAACATGAAAAAGTGCAAACCCGCAACCCCAAAGATTTTAAAACAGCCCAGTCAGTGCCCACTGAAACCCCTGTGGGTTCCTGGGGGTTTGACACATCTGGACCCCTGTGCCCCCCCAAGTGCCTTACTTGGGTTTTTGGCCCAGGAATCCCGGCTGGGGGTTGTACATGAGGTGTAGGTGTCCCTTTGGGCAGAGGGATAATTCCTGGTGTTGGCCCGGGGCCCCCGTGCCCCACATGGGGCATGTGTACCTGCTCAGAATTGGGCACACCACCTTGCAGTCAAGTCCTTGGTGTGGGCAGTGTAGAAGCTGCGGGCCTCCCATTGTCTTGCAAAGGAAAACAGTGGGTAAATCAGATCCCCCTTGGAGGGGGCAGGGTCGTGGGTTTGGGCCCTGGGGCTCTGTGGAGGGGGCTTCTGTCCCCCCCTTGTTGTGGAGACTCTTTTGCTGAAGCTGGTTAGAGGTATCTGCCTGGGGGTAAAGGGCCGGATCTGCAGTGCTCCCTTGGCTGCTGGCACCCTCGGGTTTCTCCTCAGGATGGCATGGAGGGTGGCTTTTAGGCCCAGGTAATCTCTCCACTGTCAAAAGTCATCCCGTTTTGCCTGCTGCTCTGGATCCCCTTTCCTACGTTCTTAAATTTTTTCTTTCTGAACTGGAGCGAAATGAGGTGGAAGCGAGCAAGAGGGGTGTAGGAGGGAGGGTACGGAGAAGGTGTCCTTCCGTGTGCGCACCACGCAAGCCAGCGGATCATCGGTTGTAGGACCGTCAGGTTGTGGCCCAGGACAGGTATAGTCAATGTCCTGTTCAAAATAAAAATGGTGGTTTTTAAAGCTCCCTTTTTTCCGGCTGTTTTTTAAAATTGGGGGGGCAGACAGGTTTAATGGTCATATGCGGGGCCGGATTTTATTTAAAATCATTGTCCCGTTCAACTAAAATGGTGGTTGAAAGATCCCTTTTTCCCCGGGACTTTTTTAAATTTGGGGGGAGAGGTTTTGGGGTCTGCTGCGGTACAGGCATGTATAGTTAATGTCCAGTTTAATAAAAAAGGTGGGTTTAAAACTCCTTTTTCCCGTACTTTTTAATCTGTGAGTCATGTAGATGTAAGGGCAGGCTGGGTCCCCGGACAGGGATAGTCAATGTGCAGTTCAATTAAAAAGTGGTTCAAGTAAACTGCCTTTGGCATTTTAATTTGTGGGTAAAGCAGGTTTAAAGGGGCATGCTGTGGTACAAGACAGGGATAGTGAATGGTCTGTGACTTTTTTTCTGTAACTTTTATAACATAAGTGTGTTGCCTAAGATGTAGCATGTATCCATTTTACTGTTGTGGATGTTAATTCCAGCTTTTCCAGCCCTGTTTGGGTGTAAGAATGAAGGTGTTGTTCTTCTCCCATAGACTTTAATGGTCATCGCGATAAATCTATTATCGACTATCGGAAATCGTCTTGATAATTGACGATATCGACTATCGACCCGATGACGATAGTCGACGTAATCGCTCATCACTACTGGAGACATGCTTGGCCAGTCCAGCACCTTTACCCTCATTTTCTTTAGCAAAGCCTTGGTCGTCTTGGAGGTATGTTTGGGATAGTTATCATATTGAAATACTGGCCAGTTTCCGATGGGAGGAGATCATGCTCTGATTCTGTTTGCGACAGTACATGTTTTCATTCATGATTCCCTCAATGACATGTAGCTCCCCACAGCTGGCAACACTCAGGCAACCCCAAATCATGATGCTCCCACCACCATGCTTGATTGAATGCAAGACATACTTGTTTTTGTACTCCTCACCTGGTTGCTGCCACACATGGTTAGCACTATTTGAACCAATTCATTTATTTTGGTCTCATCAGACCACAAGACATGGTTCGAGTAATCCATGTCTATAGTTTTGCTTGTCTTTAGCAAACTGTTTGTATGCTTTCTTGTGCATCATCTTAAGAAGTGGTTTTCTCTTGGAACAACAGCAATGCAGACTCAAATGTCTATTTTGAAAAGACAATTTCTGGATATGACTCTGAGCACATACACTCAACTTCTTTGATCGACCACAGTAAGGCCTGTTCCAAGTGGAACCTGTCTTGCTCAGCTGCTGTATGGTTTGGCCACCGTGTTGTAACTCAGTTTTAAGGTGTTAGCAATCTTTATATAGTCTAGGCCATTTTTATGTAGAGCAACAATTCTTTTTTTCAGATTCTCAGACAGTCCTTTGCCATGAGGGGCCATGTTGAACTACCAGTGACGAATAAGAGGGCGTGTGAGAGTGATAACACCAAATTTAACACACCTTCTCCCCATTCACACATTATACCTTGTAACATTAACATGTCACTTGACACCGTGGAAGTAAAATGGCAAAATAGGTATATTTTGTCCATTTTCATTAAGGGGTGTACTCACTTTTGTTGCCAGCGGTTAAGACATTGATGACTGTGTATTGAGTTATTTTTAGGACACACAAATTTACACTGTTATCCAAGCTGTACACTGGCTACTTTAAATTGTATGAAGGTTTCATATCTTCAGTGTCGTTCCATAAAAAGATAAAATGCAATATTGTATATTCACTTTGTGTACTCACTTTTGTGAGATACTGGTGCAACTAAAAGCAGAATTTCCCTTTTTTGTGAAATATTTTGCACATGATTATTGTGCTTTTAACTATAGTATAGTAGATTGTTCTTTTGTTATATCCAGATTTGTTTAAATTAGAATAATTCATATCTGAAATACAATGAATTTATATCTCATAGCCAAGCCATATAACTTGTTCTGGGGAACAGATAGGATAACTCTTAGTTACTACGCTTTGGAGTAATCTATGTTACAGTGTATAAGTTCTTATAGTCCATAATAAAGCTAAACTATGGTTTTACCAAGCATTCTATATAAGATGAATTATTATAAGCCTTAATTATTCTATATGGATACTTTCCTATTTAAACTTTATGTGAGCTTAGAGCTAATAGTCAGTGAACTATCCTTTTCAAATTTCACTGGAGTTACTTTTTCACTTGCCATTTCATTTTATATTGTCATTGTCAAGCAAGACTTAGTAAAGAAAATAATAAAGCATCTGGCCCAGCTGATATCCATTAATGTATGCTAAAGAAATGGAGGTCTGTAATTGATTCCATTTCAGCCAGGTCTGTTCTGTAGTGCTGATGTATAGCTGATGGTATACTATAATTTAAGAAGGGTAAAAGGCTAAGCTTTTATGGTGCTGTGAAACAGTATTTTCCAATTTTTAAGATTTTCTTTATCATTGCTTTTTTCAGCTTCAAATAAAGTGTAATATTGGACAAATCAAAGCTAAGGAACAGCATAACACAGCTTTTGCCTTTTAAGTTTATAAAAAAAATTAAAGTTAGATTCATCTGATTGACTATAGCCATTACTGTTGTACCTACATTTATTATATATACTATTACTATTAAAGTAGCCACAACAGAATTTCTACAACAGTTTCTTGGCTATTTTATGGTTTATTAATTTATCTCCATGCTTTTTTTGTGCGGTGTACAAATTATAAATTTGTATATAGATACAACATCAAAAGAACGAGACATTTTCAAAATGTTGGTATATCCTTTCTCCTTTATTAGAAGTTTGGCAAGTGTTTTTATAAACTTTCAGTGGTAGGAGTATTGTTATGCAAAACAGATATATCTTTATTGGACAATACAGTATAATCTTTTTAGCAACACCTTTTGATTATTATTCATGTATTATAGAAATCACCTAATTAATAATCATCTTTTACTGGTTAGTACTAAAAACACACCTCTAATTATTCTTATGCTCTGGTTAGTATGTGTTAATATGCATGACAAAATGATTTTGAGATATCTGAAGGTCAATGGTTCTACTGCACTTGACAGAATAACACGGCTATTTCCATTCACAAGAGAAAATGAGGTGGCAACGGTATACGTTTCTGCAGTCTTATATAATGTATAGCAGAGTGTGCATTTAATACAGACGAGTGGTGCTCAGTAAAAAGAAAGTAGCACAGTTGAAATTCCAATCTCTAGAAAAAATATTTACGGCACTCACCCATATTCCTCTGCAAAAATCCTTTTTATTGAAAAATAAAATCAGGGGATCGACACATTTCACAAACACAGCCAACAGCCGTTTCACGTCCTCCGACGCTTTCTCAAGGCATGACGGGGGATAGGACGTAAGCACGTCTATTTAACTCCACCGTGATGTTACTCGAACAAAGCCAATTGCACAATAACCAATACATTAAACATATGACAACACACATATATTTTATACTAAAATCTAAACTACTACATTGTTACCTTTATAAAAATAAAGATAGATCGTTTCTATCATTCAATCCTAAAGGTCTGAGTGCTTCCGTATCCAAAATCCATTAGACTCTAACTGCAATAGTTTTCTAGTATCCCTAGATTTCTATCCAAATTACACTTTCTCCCCCTGAAAACTGAACTTGTGATTATCATTCCCATGTATTTCTTGCATATAGGAAACAACCGGGGGGCCCCCCTTATCAGTTTTTATGAATAGAAATGTTCCCGAATTCTTTTAAAAACAAAGGGATATTTTTCCTAAAAAATAGAAGCCGCTTTTACACCATATCGATAACCAAAAAGTCGTACGGCAAGTTATAAAGTCCTTACCTTATGTTCTATTGGCCCAAGCGTATAATTTCTTTTTATTTTCTACAGAAGAAAATTGCCACATTTGTGGTTTCCCAAAAAGGGACTAAATTTTTTAAAAACAATTTTTCCTTTTTTTTCCCAATACTACTATGTTTTAAATTTCATCCCGGATATTTTTACAGCTCTAAATGATTTTATCAAGGGTGCTTTGTTCTCTTTCAAACCCTCATCTATCTCAAAAAGGTCCCCAGTGCTTCTGATTGAGCTTTTATATATTCAGAATATCACAAAATTTCAAAAAGAAAAAAAATCTACCCACCTTTCCTTTTTCTTTTCTTATACAACAATTTTTCCTATCCGTCGATGCCCTTTTAAATGCTTTGATATTAATATCTCATCATATCCTCGAGATCTGGTCTATCAACCAATTCCAAGTTTGTTCAAAAAACTGAATATCACTATTATTTCGCCAAAATTTTGGGAACTGCCCTTTAGGGGAGGGATTTTTTTTAGTGATCCGAATGAAAACTCGTATAGTGCAACGAAGCTTAGTAGCATTATTTTTTCTTGTCCCCGGTAACAATCGCCTCCTCCCCTAATTTTCTATCTAAACATCCAGAAATACTCCCTTACTGCCGCAATAAATAGATGAAACTGCATATTCACATCATTAAATTTTATATACCCAAAACTTACAAAATTACCTTTGACCCAGACCATAAAATCATTGTTGTCAATAAATCTTACCACATAGCAGTTTTTTTTTAAAAAAGAATTTCAAAATTATAATATAACTCTCTCCCAAATCCCCAAAAAGAAATTCAAAAGTTGGTGCGACCGGAGTCCCCACGCAGTTCCTTTTCTTTGTATAATAAAGCTCATTAAAACAAATGCATAATGTTCGACACAAACGTAATAAGTCACAGACTAATAAATTAAATCTTTTTTCCCCTATTTGATTGAATAAAAAAGATCGACGCTCAAACCCATCCTCATGTGTAATTCTCTAACAACTGACAACATCAATATTGCCGCCCATATCCCGAGCACACATTAAGAGTACCCAAAATTTTAACAAGATTTGGTACCAGCAGAAACAGGGACATTCTCTAATAATGGGCGTAATAACCCGTAAGTATTTTGAACGGTTTTGTAATTGACCCAAAACCTCAAAGATCGGTCATCGGGGGGACTTCCTATCCTTAGGACTATTGGAAAAAAAAAAACATTTGTGTTTCATGGTTTTTTTCCCCAAATAATTTTTTTTTTTCCCCTAGGTGATTAGATAGAAATTTCTCTTGTAACCTTCGAATAATGTTTTTAATTTCCTTTTAAAAGCATGTGGATCTCTTCAAGTTTTTATATGGTTTTTATCCGCATTTTCGGTTTTTCCTCCCTTTTATAATATGATCGATTCATGATAACATATTGCCCCCTTGTCTCGGGCTTCCCACAATTCCATTGGGTTTTTAAATTTTCCCCCAAAGCTTCTAGTTCTTCATTTGTGAGATTCATTTTTTCTCCCTAGGGGATATCAAAAGCCTTCTATCCTCAATACTGCTTCAGAAAAATTCGCCCCGCGTGGACCCAGGGACAAGGGGGGGAAAAAAAAAACATTTTCTCCCCCCTTTAAATCTTTCCTAAATTCATTTTCCTTTATCTCCAAAAAACGTCACATTCTCACAAAAAGGCCCGAAACTTTCATTATCTCCTTTTCCAAGACTGATAGATCATCCTCACTAAAAAAAACCCCCTTTTGTTAACTTTGTATTTTTCTCCCCCCCCAGTTCTAAGACTATCCTGAAACTGGGCTATTGTGAAAAAATTTTTTATTAAATTAAACTTTTTCAAAAATTTTCTTAGACCTATCTGGAACCAGTATATCAAATCTATTGGTCATCAAAAATTTAAAAACCCCTTTTAAAAATAATGACAACCCCGCCCCAAATCTTAAAATCAGAAGAATTTTCACATTTGTCAAATCACTTTTTTTCCCGCTTGTGGAATTTCAGGGGCAGGTTCTCACCTCCTCCCAAGAGAACGCTTTCCCTTGGGACCCCTCGCCAAATTTGGGGATTTTGTCTTTTTTTCCCCCCCCCCCAAAAGGTTCTCCGTCAAAAAGGGAACGCTGCCGGACAACATTTTCACCCACCAAAGTCCCCGTCCCCAGATGTCTCCATGGTTATTCTCAGTCACGCTCGAATCAGAACCCGAATCTTGGGCCAGTATCACCTTCTTTTTTTGGTTCCTATTCACAAATGGGGGTTTTTTACGGAAGTCCTCCTTTTCTCTCATTATCTCCTATGGGTTTTTCCATGAGAAATCATTATGATCGAAATCAACTTGTCCTTAGGAACTTAAAACATTTTTTCTTTCCTTTTTTTTTATTTTTTATAGGTATTAACGGCTTCCATTTTTTCCCTTTGAAAAATATTTCCCTTGTGCTCGGGCAAACGGTTTTTAACTCCCCCTTTACTGTTTCCAATTTTACCACAAATTTTCTATACTCTTCACTTTTTTAAACAAAATAGACATGTAAGGTTTTAAAGGGGTGTTCCACATTGCTTTTTTCCACTTCATTTCGAAGTCAGATCACCTGGAACTGTGAATTTCCCCATAAAACCTAACCCTTTGGGGAGCGTTCCTTTTCCACATAGATTTAATGTGTTATTTGTCCCAAAAAAAAAACCTCTTTTTTCTCCCAATTTTTTTCACTTTAAGTTCTAAAAATTTGTACTTACATTTTAATTTCTTCCCTTTTTATTTCATTTAAGATCTTTTTGAACTTAAAGTATGCAATTGGGGGAAAAAAAGGTTTGTTTTGTTCTGGACAAATAACACATTAAAAATGCCACCCACACCCATCATTGCAGTATAGGGTCAATTACAGACCCAGCCACAAAATCTTGATGGTTTTTTACGCCATTATAAGAATGTCCCCGTTTCTGCTGGATACCAAACGTTGTTTTGGATACTTTAATGTGTGCTCGGGAATGGGCGGGAAAACTTTTGATGTTGTCACCCTTATACAGAATTACACTAAATGGTAAAAGCTGTACGATTTTTTTTTATTCAGACGAATAGGGAACAAAGATTCTTGATTATGTCGTGATTATTACGATTTGTGTTAAAAACATAATGCTTCGTTTTAATGAGCAGTTTCATAAAAAGAACAGGAACGCGATGGGGACTCCGGGTCGCACCAACTTTTGAAAAATTTTTTTTTGGCTTTTGGGGAAAGGAGTTAATCTATAATTGAATAATCCCTTTTTAAATTTTGGTAAAACTGGCAAGTTCATTGATGACTACTGATTTTATGGTCTGGGTCCAAGGGGTTTTTGATAATTTTGTGGAGTATATAAATTGAAAAGGAATATCAGTTTACATCAAAATTAGGCGGCAGTAAGGTGTATTTCTGGATTTTTGAATAGAAATTAGAGAGGGGCGATTGTTTACATGGGGACTAAAAACTAATGCTACTAATGATTGTTTTCACTATACAGTTTTCATTTGGATCACGTAAAAAATCCCCCCCCTATGGTCAGTTCCCAAAATTAAGGGCGAAATAATATGATTTTTCAGATTTTTTTGGAAAAAGCGAGGAATGATGAGATTTAATACAAAAGCATATAATAGGGGAATCAGACAGAATAGGAGAAAAATTGTTGTATAAGAAAAAAGAAAGGAAAGGTGGATAGATTTTTTTCTCTTTTGAAATTTTTGATATGTTGAAAATAAAAGATCATCAGAAAGCACTGGCACCTTTTAAGAAGATGAGGATTTTAAAGAGAGAACAAAGCACCTCTGATAATATAATTTTAGAGCTTTAAAAAAATCCGGGATGAATAGTACTAGTATCATGGAAAAATAGGAAAAATTTTAAAAAATTTAGTCCCCATTGGAAACCACAAATTTTGGTAATTGTTCATTCTGAGTATATGAAAAATGAAAATAATACCTTGGCCAATAGAACATAAGGTAAAGGGACTTTTAACTTGCTGTCCCGACTTTGGGGTATATGCGATAGGGTGTAAATTCGGCTTCATTATCAATAAAAACTGGTAAGGGGGCCCCCAGGTTCGTTTCCCCATATCAAAAATACTGGAAGTGATACATCACAATTTTCAGTTCGGGGGGATAGAATGGTAACTTTGGATAGAAACTAGGAAAAGGCATAAAAAAAATATTGCAGTTAGAGTCTAAATGGATTTTGGGTTGGAAGCACTCGGACCTTTAAATTTTAATGAAAAACTCTATTTTCATTTTAAAAAGGTAACAAGTAGTAGTTTAGATTTTTATATAAAATATATGGGTTTTTGTATATTTTTAATGTTTTGGGGTATGTTAATTGGCTTTTTTTTTGAGTAACACAGGTGGGTTTAAATAGATGTTTTCTTTCCACCCCCGTATGCCTTGAGAAAGCGTCGGAGGAAGTGAAAGGTTTTGGTGTGTTTGTAAAATGTCCATCCCTGATTTTATCCTTCAATAAAAAGGATTTTTGCAGAGGAATATGGGTGAGTGCCATAATAATTTTTTCTAGAGATTGGAATAACACGGCTAGTGTCTAACCTTTCTTCTTCTAAAAATCTACACTTGACTTTAAGATATATCCTTCACAATGCAGAACAAAATAACAATTGTTGATACTTATGAGGAAACAATGTTTGAGTTCCTACCATAATACTACAAGGTCACATAAGCTTCATGGAAAAATACTGATCATTAGAAAAACTGCAAACAACCCTTTGGGGGAAATGTAAAAATTTTAAAAAAGTATCTGAATATGAGACATACCTGGGTAAAAGGGTTCATCCTTGGGTTTCTCCCATAAGGGAATTTGGTCTTCAGCCAAATGATCAGCCCAAAATGAGGGAAAAAAACTCTGACTTCCGTCCCCTTTCTGGGTCTCGTTCTATTCTGGGGTTCCAATTGTTTATAATCCCCCTGATTCCCCGGTGGTCTAACTGCCAAGAGATATCATCCTTTCCATCAAGAGGCCACCATTGTATTGGCACTCATTTCGTTAACATCTTTTGAAATCATACTATGTAATAGAGGAAAACAACAAACTCCTAGGACCATAATAACTAATATTATGACCCAAACAATGGCTATGAACACATCTCCCAAACATCCCTAATCCCTTGCGTACATTTAGAAAAAGGACATTTATTCCTGCATTTGAGCAATTTCTCAGTGAGAAATCTTTTTCTTTAAAGCTACACTGTTATTTTCCCCTTTGGGGGCTGTTTATTTGTAGGTGCAACACAGGGTTTTTTGTATCATTTTGCCCCCCCTTTTCCCTTTTCTGAAAGCAAAATCAAACACCATTTTTTTTTTGGAAAGTCATAGACATTGTGGCCCTAGCTGATCGATTACCCCCTTTTAAATAGCTTGTCTGGAATTGTAATATCTTTACCATTGTAGTACCAAAATTTGATCCAAGCAACATTTTTGTTAATTTTTTATCTTTTGAAATGATGGAAAGAAAAATCGCGCCCCCTTTCATTTTTGGGCCTTAAATTTACGGGAACACCTCTTGTATTCAAGGGATCTATAACACGGGGACTCAAAAAATTTGCGAAGCAGATTTTTTTTGCCTCAAGTAACCAAAGAACACCTCACTCTGATCTTCTTTTCCCTATAAAATTAATCTTTAAAAAGTAATCTCCCAGTTCAGAGAGGGACAAAGTAAAAGGGGAATATAATTTCACAGGGTCATTCTCCTTCCCCTTTAAAATTTTTCGCTTGGACCTATATTTTCCATCCACAGACCACAATAAAATCGGCTCTTTATCTAACCCGATTGTTAAGAGAGAAATGGGTATGACTTTTGGATTGCTACCTTTTTAAACGATCTATTAAAAAAATACCCTTGAAAAAACTACCAGGTTTTTTACCCTTTTCCCACGATTGAGAAGCGGAAAAACCCGGAAAAAATTTGAACAAAGGGACAAAAAAATAAGAAAGCAAAAAGTAAGATTTATATCCTGTTTTGCTAGTGGAAATGGAACGGTCGTAAGTTAAGGCTTAGCAGAAGCTCAGGCGAGGCAGTCAGACCTGTTTTGTGTGATGGCGGTGTTTTTCACCCACTCTAACCATTCATTATTCTCGGTGTACCCAGTTTCAAATGCTGTCTCATTAGTTAAGTCTATTTCTACTTGAACACCAGGCTCTACAATTGGGACTATGGAACTGGAAGGAGCAGGTAGGACATTTCCAGACATTGTAAATTCAGCTTCAGTTCGGTATCTAAACTCTGAATCATCACTGAGATCAAATACTGAGATTAAATACTCCTACCATACTGCTTCCAGCTCCATAATACATGACTATGCCATAAGATCGTGTATTGTCAGGTGATGGGTTTTTTATTGTTAGATAATGTGGCAAACGTTTTCCTGTTCTACAGTTACTTGGCCTTGCTTTCATAATAATCATATGTTTTAATAGACTCTTGCCATTTTTGTCTATTTGATCTAGGGCAACCTTTGGGGCAAACCCCCAGCTATATCCTGTGTTCCAGCCTACATCTCCACAGGATCTACATTTTTTGGCTACACAAATATATGTGGTCCACTGTTAAAAATGTCTGTCTGGCCTGCCAGCGAGGGACAGGAATAAAATATACAGAAATCAAACTTGAATGTTACCATTGGCTCCGATAAGTTATACCATAAGACAGGAACCCAATGATCATCAGAATCATATTTTTCTCCCCCTGCTCCAAAACCCCTGGTAACATCTTCTTTGATTTTTTTCTCCCACTCCCCACACCCCAGAAATAAGTATGAAAATGAGAAAGAAATGCATTATAAACATTGTCTCTTATTGTACTTGCTGAGTTCTTTTTCAAGGGATAAAATGGTTCACAGCCATAAACCAACTACCTAGAGAAATGGGTTGTCCCAGGGTGCTTCCGACAGCAGACAGACCCTAGCTATGCACTGGCGTGTTTTTATTTGTCCCTCCTTTCTTATTAATAATATGCTTGAATCCTTGAGTCTTTGTCTTAGGACTCCTCAGTCATCAGTCTCAGGTATTTTAATCCTTGGTCATCTGTCTCCAGCTCAGGCAGGTACTGGAATCCGTGGTCATCCGTCTCCGACTCAGGTCTCTCCTCCAGCTTTACAGTGGTGTGTGGTTCAGAAGCACTTGGTAAAGACCCTCAAATCGTGGTTCCAAGCCTCACATCTCTTTTAATGACCATCCAGTCTCCTGGCTCAAATTTATGGGTAGGGTACCATCTACAGACTGAGTCAGTATCTGAAAAGGAGACAAAAACTTGAGAACGTATATTAGTCAAGCGCTTTGTAAGCGCTGTCACATAAGAGGTCAGGTCAAACCATTATATTGCATTTGGGTTTGTAGTGCAAAAACAATATAATCCTAGAATAGGGACTAAATTCAACTATTACCTTATATGGACTGAGGCCTATATTACTAGATACAGTGGGGAAAGTTATTAGTCAGCCACCAATTGTGCAAGTTCTCCCACTTAAAAAGATGAGAGATTCCTGTAAATGACATCATAAGTAGACCTCAACTAGGAGAGAAAAAATTAGGAAACAAATCCCTTCTGATTTGGAAAGAAATTATTTGCAAATTATGGTAAGTCTTCACAAGATTGACACATACTGTTACTGGTATGTTGGCCCATTCCTCCATGCAGATCTCCTCTAGAGCAGTGATGTTTTGGGGCTGTCGCTGGGCAAAACAGACTTTCAACTCCCTCCAAAGGTTTTCTATGGGGTTTAGATCTGGAGACTGGCTAGGCCACTCCAGGACCTTGAAGGGCTTCTTACGAATCCACGCCTTCATTGCCCTGGTGGTGGGCTTGGGATCATTGTCATGCTGAAAGACCCAGCCACGTTTCATCTTCAATGCCCTTGCTGATGGAAGGAGGTTTGCACTCAAAAACCACGATACATGTACACATGTACATTATTTCATGTACACAGATCAGTCTTCTTTGTCCCTTTGCAGAAAAATGGCCGCAAAGCATGATGTTGACACCTTCATGCTTCACAGTAGGTATGGTGTTCTTTGGATGCAACTCAGCATTCTCTTTCCTCCAAACATGACAAGTTGTGTTTCTACCAAACAATTCTACTTTGGTTTATCTGACCATATAACATTCTTCCAATACTCTTCTGGATCATCCAAATGCTCTGACGGGCCCGGACATGTACTGGCTTAAGCAGGGGGACACGTCTGGCACTGCAGGATCTGAGTCCCTGCGGCATAGTGTGTTACTGATGGTTGCTTTTGTTATGTTGGTCGCAGCTCTCTGCAGGTCATTCACTACGTCACTAGGTCATGTAGTTCTGGGATGTTTGCTCACCCTCTTGTGATCATTTTGACCCCACTGGGTGAGATCTTGCGTGGAGCCCCAGATCGAGTGAGAATATCAGTGGTCTTATATGTCTTCCATTTTCTAATTATTGTTCCAACGGTTTTATTTCTTACACCAACTGCTTGCCTATTTCAGATTCAGTCTTCCAGCCTGGTTTCAGTGCTAAGTTTTTGTTTCTGGTGTCCTTCAACAGCTCTTTGCTCTTCACCATGGTGGAGTTTGGAGTGTGACTGTTTGAGGTTGTGGACAGGTGTCTTTTATACTGATAAGAAGTTCAAACAGGTGCAATTACTACAGATAGTTAGTAGAGGACAGAGGAGCCTCTTAAAGAAGAAGTTTCAGGTCTGTGAGAGACAGAAATCGTACTTGTTTGTAGGTGACCAAATACTTATTTTCTACCATAATTTGCAAATAAATTCTTTCCAAACCAGACAATTTGATTTTCTGGATTTGTTTTCTCTCATTTTTGAGGTCTACCCATGATGTCAATTACAGGCCTCTCTCATCTTTTTAAGTGGGAGAACTTGCACTATTGGTGGCTGACTAAGTACTTTTTTCCCCACTGTAGATAATCTAAGCTCTCTACCTACAGCTACTTTGCAGATGATCTCCTTCATAAATTCTCTGGTGAAATGTGACTCCATCAGTTTGCTTCAGGAACTCCATATTTGCACATTACTTCTGACAGCAGTTTCTTGGCTATAGCTTGCTTGAGCAATCACTTTAGAAATTGGGAATATTTCAGGTCATCCAGAGGAAAGTTCAATGCAGATAGTGACATGGTCCCACTTTGCCACTCTGCTCTGGGAGTGTAGTGCTGTGGGGTCTTCACTGTTCTTCCCACATTGTTTCTTGTGCATAGTATACATCAATGACATAGCATATATTAATGGCAGTAACTCCAGGGACACACCAAACCTTGTTAGCCAGGTCAGCCATGACATTCTTTGACTAGTGGTTGACTCCCCGTGCTGCTTGGGCTATAAGAGGATAAAGAGTCTTTTGAAGACACAGTCTCTTTCCAACTGCTCAAAATACTTCTGATGTTAGTGTTCCATCCTTCTCCCACCAAATCTTCTTTTCTTCTTATCTTCTTTTCTTCTCTGGCCTGTTCTTGCAACTTTCTCAGCATATTAAAATGGTGATTCTTCTTGCAGCACTACAGCAATGACAGCTAGGTTCTTCACCTTGGTTCAGGCTGCTGCTTTAGCTGTTTGATCAGCTATGTGGTTTCTTCTTGCTTCATGGGTGTCTGATCTGGAATGGCCTTTTACCTCGATGACTCCAACTTGTTTAGACAGTTGTAACGCTTCCATCAATGCTCGTACTTGTTTTCCATTTTGAATAGACTGTCCATTTGCTGTAAGAAACAATTTTACTTTCCATATGGGGTCATAGTCATGCGTGATCCCAAAGGCATACGAGAATCTGTGTACATATTGTATGTATTGGCAGTCCAGTCTTTTGCATGCCTACAGGCGGCCTCTTCCAATGCTTTTTTTCTTAGTCGGCTTCTTGGGCCAACATGTGTGGAGGCAAGGCTTTAGCGTTCACAGTCTCTGATAATGTGACTACTGCATATCCTGTATAAAACCTTTAATCTAAGGCATACCATCATCCATCCACAAAGAACTTAACATCAGGGTTTACAAATAGCTGATCTATAACCTGCTACCTCATCCTGCATTAAATGAATACAGTCATGCTGCTCATCTTCAAGTCATTATGGAAGTAACCTTAAGTGTTTCACTGCATCTGAAAAGTCCTAAAAAGTTACCAAGGCTTAAAATAAATTTCATATTAAGGCATATTATAAAATGAGCATAGGCAGTGCTTTGGATATGCATTGCTATTCTCAAGCCCAATGTGGACAAAATGGTCATCTCGGTAACCTTTTGGATGTTGGACTTATGTTCTAGGTAGTGAAATACCAAGCCAAGATAACTTGTACTAAAGGTGCTCAGGGCACACAGTATTTCTGTTTTAGATTAGCCTGTACAATATCTTTATTTAACTCATTAGAGATGTTGTGAACAGAAAACTTCATGTATGATTTAATGTTTTGTAAGCAAATAGGTTTTTAAAAAAGTTCCTTACCTCATGTTTTTTTTTAATAATTGCCTTTTCTGCCCTTTAGTGTCTCACATGCTATTAAATTTACCTTAGAAGTACATGGATAATGGCAAGAAGCTATCACCCTTTATCTTTTCACAATATTTGAGTCCCTCTCTTACTTGTATGACTCACTTTCACAGGTGGAAGTTTGTTTAGCATATACACTTCTCATTATGTAGCTTTTCTCTTGGTATGACTGTTGACAAATAGCTTCAAGTGACTACGTAGATGCCACCTTTGTGACTCCTGTGATCTGGACTCCTAAAAGTATCTGCTCTCAGCAGATCTAATTAGTAGACAGGAAAGAAGAAATGTTTGGTGGAAATTAGCCTGATACACCTTTTTGCAAGAGATTTACTGGCTGTCGCTATAAACAAAGACGAAAAATTCTGCCAAGCAACAGATACAAAATCAAATACAATTTGTGTATGTTTGTACAGATACATCAGATGTTTGATGCAACTATAATATTTTGCGGTATATGGATGTAGCAGAACTTAGCTTCACTATGATATCACAGCTTTTTGTTTGATCTGTTCTTATCTCAAAGCAAAGCCATTAAAAAGCATTAAAAAATGAGATAACAGTCTGTGCCATGATATCATGGTGCATTATCTATTAATATTAGATTTACTATATGTATTTCTAGGTGCTGTACTAAAAAAGATATGAAGGAGCTTGAGAAGATTCTAATGTATGCAAACAAGATGTCTATTTTATAATAAAAGGCAAGAAAATTAAAAATTAACAACATATAGAAACATACAGAGATGATCTGAAATTTGCACAATTCTAGTATCAGGATATGGAAAATTTACTATTTATTAAATAATAAGGTATTTACAGTATCCACATAGAGGACAAGTATTTCAATCATCATATGTGTAGGAAAAGATACTTTACGGTAAGGCTTAGCTGTAGAATACGTTACTTCAAGAGGCAGTAATAGCAAAATCAGTACCAGAATTTAAAGAAAGGACTAAATGCTACATTTTACGAATACTGATACTAACAGTTATAATAACGTAGAATAAGTATACAGTGCCATTGTGTTACATTAGGTTTTATAGTGTAGTTACAACAATGCCCCAAGTTAAGACACATGAAGGCAGCTAGTCACACATGAATGAAACTATCTCTGCAAGAAATCTGAAAAGTAGAAGAAAGTGGTATTTGACACAGAAGCATAATATAGGATCAAAGTGAAAAGTCTAGACTGAGAACATTTGATACCAAACAGCACCATGATTACTTTTCACCATTTAACTAGGCAGATTGTTCGAAGATGCCTGTGATGCTGACTACAGGACACAGCCTAGTTTTACATATCAATATAGTTAAATAATTTTTTAATCTCTTCTACAGTTACCATTATATTTTGTCCAGGCCAAATTCACTAGTTTGTTGTTTCTTTTTCTTTTTTTTTTTTTTAGATTCAACCAAAATTCAAACACCATGGGCGACATGTATGAACGGGTCTGCACCAGATATCTGGCATCTTTTCAGCCCGATATCAGACGCAGCCCCATTCATACATTTTTAAATCTCCCGCACGCCACTCTCGGGCACGTCACATAGCGTCTGTGGCCGGGAGGCGGAACGCACTAGATCCAAAGCTGCATATTTATAGCTTCGCTATGGCATTTCTAGGTGCATTACAGCTGGAACAGGTATACCACTTTCAAAGTGGTATACCTGATCCAGAAATGTTGCCCTAGCACTAGAATCCGCCTGATTTATGACCCGCTGTAGAGCAGGTTCATAAATCAGGTGCATTCTATGCCAGTATAATGCGCATGAAATTTGGTGTGTTAGTGCCCAATTTCATGCATGTCCCTCTAAGATTTTAAATGTATTATTAATTTTGTCAATTTGAAGTTATTTCAGTGACCATTGTGGGTTTTTCTTTAAAGGAAGGGTACAAACAATTTTGTCCACATGTGTAAATTGATCAAAATAAAATCTTCCCAGTTACCCCATATGTCTGCTTTGGTTCTTATTTACTAGCATTAATTAATCTTTTTCAAACAATGTTGAAAGATATATTCCACATTTCCTTCAGACACATCTTACAGTTCTAAAGTAAAGTGAATTTCTAGTCTTCAAATACACAAAACTTGGTTTTACTGTGATCAGTGTAATTTATAGTTTTATCATACTTTGTCAGGAACACCACCTCATTGATTGAGATTTGGATTTCTTTTTTATGCTTATTTCCCTACACTGTATGTAGGGAATTTCTGTAAGTGAAAGGCTGTAGATGACCAAAAATCGTCTCCATGTACTTAAGAAACTGACAGCCATAGAAAAATAATTGTATGCTTGCTTGCATATTATCTGTCCTGGCTGTTCATCGATTTGTTTAATTATTTGCCATGCACATAACTAACATTACCGATCTTCAATTGCCGTGTTCTTTTCTGAAGGGTTTTTTTATGTTTCTACCATAATGGTCTACTATGTGACATGATGACATTTCTTCAATACATTTCACATTTCTTGACTCATGAAGAAAGAGTGGATAATTTAGAAATGTTATGTTCTTGAATCTGTGTTTTGGACACCAAGTTCATACCCAGTTACTAAGCAACTACTGTGGGGAGAATGTTCTAATGAGCTCCAACCACTCTATTTTAGATTGTAAGTCACTTGAACTGCATAAACACTATACCAGTATTTTCATGATTTATTAAAAGCTGATATGTACATGGCAAACAATGAAATTTTCTACATTCCATATGTCAATCCATGTGAAATTTAGCGAGCTGTGAAATTAAATGATTTCTGCTTCTTCAAATAAATGGTGTAGAGTCCTACATTTTCTAAATAAAATGTCACTTTTTTTTTCTTTAATTCTCTTATACTTACATGAAATTATAAATGATAAGTTTTGAAACTCGTTCACTACAGACTGGAGATTGCTAATAGCATCACTAAAAGTTGCATTCCCCCCCCCCCCGCCCTCACACCACACTCACACACACACACACACCACCACAAAAACCAGTGGAATACTAACAATATAAACTGTCTAAAGGGCACCTGTCACTTATTTTTATTATTTTTTGCCTAGCAAGTATTCTATTACTTTGAAAAAAAATTGGGATTTATGAATATTGAAAAATACTAAAGAACAACTTATTACTTAACATTCCAGTATCAAGATATGATTTTTCTTGGAATATTTTTATGATGTATACTTAATAGGAATGCACTGGCTAGGTAGCACAAGGGCTGCTTCTACATAGACTGGCCCATGTTGGAGAAGGAGAAACTTACAGGTCTTTGTGCATGGTAGCTGTAGGGTAAGCCCCAATAATCAACTTGTTGGCTCCCACGCATCCCAGTTTGACTCTGCTGGCCAAGGTTAAATATTTAAAATCTTGGCACTAATTGTCACATCAAAAAGCAGCTACAAATTTAAATAATGAAGTAAAATAAAAAATAAAAAATAGGCAGTTCTTCACATACAACTTTTTCTACTTATTCTGTCCTTGCAAATATTCATTAAGCATTATTGATCATTTCTGTGTCTAAAGAATTGATAACCGCACATACCATGCCTTTATTCTTAACATATTGTGAAATTGCATCTATTTACAGTATTTGTATTTACTTTATTATTACTACAATATCCTCAGAGGAATATTCTTTTTTATTAAATGATACCAAGGGGGACATGTATGAAAATGGTCTAGGTTTAAGATGTGTTTTGTTGCCCATAGCAACTGATCAGAGACCCCCTTTCATTTTTTCAGAGCACTAGATGAAATTAATGGGGAGCTCTGATTGGTTACTATGGGCAACAAATAAAGTCGTAGACCTAGACAGTTTTCCTACATGTGGCCCCAAATGTCTACAAAGTGAGTCTCTACAATTACAGATACTATTCATTCCAAAGTGATCATAATAATAACTGTACAGTGTAAATATAAAAAATGTAAACTAATTCTAAAACTTATTTATATTTGATAAAAGACAATCAGTTATGTATACCTAACATGTATTGCCCTTTCCAGCAGTATTTGTAAATGTGGCTCATCGTGACATTTATGGTGCAATACACGTGCTTGCCGAGCTCCTAGCCCTTAGGGGAGCTATTCCTATGCGATGTGATGATACTCACTGATGATTGTTGTCATTCTTCAGAGACTCAAGGTCCGATTGTTGAGTGGTTTGAAAAATAGTTCATTTTTAATGTACTGGTAATAAAAATGAAAAATTTGTCAAACTGACAGCTAATCTGAGTTGGTGATTATGTGATTAGTATTAGAGACAGGATTATGTAATAGCACTATTTGTTCATTGTGCACAGTGCTCAGCAATGTGTAGAGGATGATAAAGGGGTCAGAAGTGATTATTTGATGCTCTTGCTTGACCTCTGTGAGCTCTGCTTCTGAAACTATGTAAAACTGCAGTACATGCATCTGCACTCTCTATGGGCTATAACAAGTCTGTATAGGATTAACTTCTTCCTTTGCACACTGGAAGCTATTGAATAGTTGTTAAATGGGTTATATATACAGTATATACGTTGCTGTAATAAACAATATATATTTAAAAGTTTCATAACATCCCATGATCCATAAAATAAGGTTTAAACAAAAATTCTTTTAAAGTTAAAATAATAATTTTAGAGCATTTTCTCTTGTAAGTCTGTGTTGTGCTGCTGTTCTTCTCTTATTCCTTCAAGAAATGTATTACTGAACCTGTCAAATTTAAACTTTTAAAGGGGGTTGGAGATGCATGCACACACTGAATCTGTCAGCACTGATTGGATAATGTCAAACTTTTCAGGGACACTCCCGGAGTTGGAAACACCAAGTTTACTGATTCAGTAACACATTTATAGAAGGAATGAGAGAGGAACAGCACAACACAGAGTTATGACAACATGCACCAGAATTGCTATTTCACAGAGAACACATTTGCTAAATTAAACATGTTAAGTTGTAATGAAATATTATTGTGCAATTTGTGAAAGAGAAAATTAAAGGGGTTGTCTCACTACAAGGATTGCTTTTTATGTTAAAGATCTTGCAAAAACAAGTCACTTTGCAATATATGTCTACTAACAGTGTCCTACCTATTCTGAGATCTCCCTTCTTGTATGGGCTGCATCAGCTCCTCAGGTCGCTATAGCTACAGACCTGTTTGATCTCTCCTGATAGGCTGCCAGCACTGGTTGCTATAGCTACAGTACTGGCTTCTACTGCAGCCTAGTAGAAGCCAGTAAACATGCCCCTGAATTCAAAATGAAACCAAAAAAACAGGACAGAGCTATGATAAATTAATGTAGTGAGACAACCCCTTTAAAGGAGTTTTGCCATCATATACCATAGATGTCTGACAGGCTGTGGATAATGAAAGAAGAGGTGGCTTTGTTTTTTCCATTCTTTTCTTTGAGAATTGCAGAAACAGTTGAGCAAGCAGTATGTTCTTACATTAACTTATAATGTGTCTGTCAAGTTATCATTATTTTATTGAATAAGGTAACAAAACATTCAATGCTTTAACTGACCGTGAAAAAAACAATAAAAACCTTGTAGAAATAAATAGTGTTCAAAAACCCTTTACTGAATGGTGCTATTTCAGATATTAAATATTATCATCTCCTAGGCTGCAGTTGAACCATAGTCTTACTATGACAGTTGAGCACCACTGACATGAGCCACTTAATTGTTAAAAAGCAGCACCGATGGCTGCTTCCTTTTCTTAGTTCAGAATGCAGCAGAACACCATAATGGGTCAGTCCTCACCCATCATAATAGTTCACAAGAAAGAACATCAGCATCTCCAAAAACGGGTTCTTCCTTTAGTCTTAATTCATCAAAGGTGTATAATAAGATACAATGTATCAGTTTAACAAGACCTCGTTCAGATTTGAAAAAAAGTTTTGTTAAACCAAAACGTTTCACCTTAATTTAAGAATAAAAGAAGAACCCTTTTTGGAAATGCTGATGCCTGTCTCTATTCTTTCTTATGAACCACTTGGTAGGCAGTATAGAAAAGTCGTAAGGTGCCCATGTTATTAGAGATGGGCGAATTGATTCTAACGAAGTGGAATTCTTTTAGAATTTCAGGAAAACTTCGGTTCGGAACGAAGTCGAACTTGGGGTATTTCGGGTAAAGAAGTGTGCTTTTCATTGAAAAATGGCTGCAGCACATGGCGTTAATGGGGCAAAGCACTCTGGGAGGAAAAAGGGGCATCCCTCATAAGGCAGAGGGAACCCAAATCGAGCCCGGGCGGGCTGTGACATCCCGCACTTATAAGTGGGCGCACGTGGGAGCTCTTACCGCTCTCACTGTTGATCAGGGGGGTGCTGCCGGGGGCTGTAGCTTTTATGAAGAATTTTTTTTTAAATTTGCGATTTTGTGGGGTGTCTCAGTTTGTCTCAGAGACGTTTTTTAATGTTTTTTTTCAAATTTTTTGGGGTTTTGGATTGAAATCCAGTGTGCTCCACTGCAGTCTTACTTCAATACCCAAAGGGGGTTTAAGCCCGTTCCTTTTGATTCTTTTTAAAGAAACGGGTTTTTACAATACAAATACCACTTCTTTTTGGCTGCTCAATTCTATTGCGAAATTTTACATCCGGGGGAATTAAGCGTTGTTTTGTGGTGTTGGCCCCAAGAAACCGTCTTTTTCAACGCCAAAATTATACATTTTTCCTGTACCTAATAAAAAAACAAAGGCAATTACAATGTATTCTTGTTGTGGGGCTAGAAAACCCCAAATTGAACCCCCTACAAGTCCTAGTTTGTGCGGCTCAATTCTTTGCGAAATTTACATCCAGGGGGTTAAATTAAAGCGTTGTTTTGCGGGTGTGCTGAAAAAATAAACCGTTTTTTTAAAACGCCAAAAATTAATTTTTTTCCTTTTGCCTAATTCACAAGCAAAGGTTAATTACAACGTTCTCTTGTTGTGGGGCGTAGAAAAACCAATTTTAACATCCAAAGCTACTGTTTGTGCGGCCTTTTTTGGGCCCCGCAATTTACATCCAGGGATTAATTAGCGTTTTTTGCGGGGTGTGCTGAGAAAAAAAAACCCGTTTTTTTCACCGCCAAAAAATATATACTTTTTTCCTGTAGCCTAATTAAAAAGCAAAGGTTAATTACAACTGTATTCTTGTTTGTGGCGTAAAAAACGCAATTGTAAAAACGCTACAAAGCTACTAGTTTGGGGGCTAAATTCTTTGGCCAATTTACATCCGGGATTAATTAAAGGGTTGTTTTGTGGTGTGCTAGAAAAATAAACCGTCTTTTTCAGCCAAAAAATATATAAATTTTTCCTGTACCCTAATTCAAAAAAGCAAAGGTTATTTCAACTGTTCTCTTGTTGTGTGGCTAGAAAACATCAATTGTAACACGCTAAAAAGTACTAGTTTGTGCGGCTCAATTTTTTTGGCGCAAATTTCATCGGGGGTTAATTAACTTTGTTTTGTGGTGTGCTAACAAAAAAATAAACCGTCTTTTTCACCGCCAAAAATATAATTTTTCTGTAGCCTAAACCCAAAAAGAAAAGGTTAAATTACAACTTTCTCTTGTCTGTGGCGAAAAAACACGCAATTGAAACACGCACAAAGTATAGTTTGTGGGTAAATTCTTTGGCCAATTTAATCCAGGGTTAATTAACGTTGTTTTGTGGGGCTGAAAAAAAAAACCGCTTTTAACGCCAAAAAATATACTTTTTTCCCCTGAAGCCTAATTCAAAAGCAAAGGTTAATTACAACTGTACTCGGGGGTTTTGTGTGAAATAGAAAAACACCAATTGGGGGAAAAACACGTAAAAAGCTACTTTGTTTGTGGGGGCTTTCAATTGTTTGGGCAATTTCATCCAAAAGGGTTAATTAAGGTTGTTTTGCGGGTGTCTGAAAAAATAACCGTCTTTTTACCCCCAAAAATATATAAAATTTTTCCCTGACCAAATCACAAGCAAAGGTTAATTACAACTGTATTTTTTCTTTTTTGTGGCGTAGAAAACACGCAAGTAACACGCCCCAAAGCTATAGTTTGTGCGGCTCAATTCTTTGGCGCAATTTAATCCAGGGTTATTAAGCGTTGTTTTGCTGGGTGTGCTGGAAAAAAAAACCCGTCTTTTTAAACCCCAAAATATATCATTTTTCCCTGTAGCCTAATTCCAAAAGAAAGGGGTTAATTACAACGTATCTCTTGAGTGTGGATAGAAAAACGAAAATTGAAAACACGCTACAAAGCTACTAGTTTTGCGGCTAAATTTCTTTGGCGAAATTTTACATCCGGGGGTTTAAATTTAAAGGTTGTTTTGTGGTGGCTGAAAAAATAAACCGTTTTTTTCACCCCCAAAAATATAACATTTTTCCGTAGCCTAATTCACAAAGAAAAGGTAATTACAACCTTTTCTCTTGTTGTGTGGCGTGGGAAAAAACACGCTTTGAAACGTAAAAAGTACTAGTTTTGCCTCAATTTCTTTGGCGCTTTTTAACCCAGGGTTAATTAAGGTTGTTTTGCTGTTGTGTGCAAAAAAAACCCGTCTTTTTCAAGCCAAAAATATACATTTTTTCCTGTGCCTAATTACAAGCAAAGGGTTAATTACAACTGTATCTCTTGTTTGTGGCGTGGGAAAACACGCAATTGTAACACGCTAAAAACTACAGTTTGTGCGGTCAATTCTTTGGGCAATTTAATCCAGGGGTTAATTGGGTTTGTTTTGCTGGTGTGTGACAAAATAAACCCGTCTTTTTCAAGCCAAAATATTACATTTTTCCTTTTTGCCTAATTATGTCCGAAGGTTAATTAACCCTGTTTGTGCTTTTTACATTTAGTAAAACACAAAGTGTTTTTAAAAGACCTACAAGAAAATTTTTTCCCCTGGCCATTTGTGGGCGCAATTTTATAAGGGTTACCCAAAGCTTGTTATTGGGTTTTTTGGGAGTCAAAAACAGGGTGAAATTTTTATTCATAACAGATACCCAACAAAACAGTGTTGACATTTTAGAACAAACAGTAGTCGACAGAGAGGTGGGGCTCTCCCACCTGCGATGGCAGGGCACAAACATTCCTGAAAACAGGCCCAGGTCGCAGAAACAGCAAGGGGACGTCGCAGCAGGGGTCACTCGGTGACCCCACAATGCCGCGTCATCTAGCGGCCGGGTTTTGTTCACAACCGGGGTTCTTGATTGGTTGATGGGTCCCTCCTTTCCTCCCAGTGACACTGACAACCCCAGAAAAGAGTCGGTGGGAAACCTCGAACAACCCTTAGTTGGCTTTTGGCCCCGGAGCGGGTCAGCGGCCCTCACCTGTCCTCAGCCCGCCTCTGCCCCATCCGGTTTCCCCCAGCCAGAGATCTTTTTGGGGTCTGGGCTCAGGCCACATAAGGGGATGAACAATTTGAGGAGGGCAGTCACAACTACTTGGCAGCGAAAAATTTGGGGCCAATACCCCTGTTCTTGCAGAGGCGGCAAATATGATGTGGAAGTGGCATGGGGGGCCCATGTTGTGAGAGGTCGCTCGGCATACCAGACCGGTGATAGGAAGCAGTGACGTGAAACACAAATAGATGTGTTTGGAGCACTTGGGGGCCGGGTGAGCAAGGGCTTTATATCGTCGGAAAAGAGGGGCGTCAACTTGCCCCTCGGGAGCGGCGCAGCCAGAATGGGTCGTGGGGCCCGTAGTCAGCAGGATGCACAGTGGGGGTGGGAGCCCGGCCGGGGGGTTTAAAAAAACCCGCTTCGCGGGTCCAAGAAAGGCGGAAAGGGGGCTCGCGAGGCGCGTCGGGCGTGCGGAGCGTTGGCGGTAAAATCGATACTCGGCGTGTGGCAGTTCTTTGAAAAAAACCCCGGGGGAGCCAAATTGGGTATATGTAGAATTTGTTACAGAAAGTGAAGCGTGGCCGGGGACTAACGTTGGAACCAGGGCCCCTGGGGGTCAAACATGGCGTCACCATCCGGGACCTGGGAGAAAGTGGTCAGATGTGGTGATCCATCCTGCCCCGCAGAAACAGCGCAGCAGCGCCCCCATGGCAGCATGCCTTGCAGCCAGTCAAGGCTCCCCCACCTCTGCAGAAGGGGGGTGTTTTTCTTTGATATCATCTCCCGGTCCAGTGCTCCTGCTCCTCGCTACTCTGGGCGCCAGCAGTTGTTCAGCGGGCGATTGCAAAGAGACAACGTGTGGTCCCAAACCCTCCCAAGGTGCAGCAGCGACCGTGCTCCCTGCCAAGTTGTTGGTATTGCAGTTCCCTCCCTTTTCCAAAAGGTGGACTCTGCACCTTCAGAGAACTTTATGGCTTGTGCCGAGCGAGTGGAGAGTTAAGCCGTAATTTTTTTTCCAAAAAGGCTTTCCACACTTATTAAAAAGTGAACAGAAGGTGGGTCAGTCCTTGGCTTTTCGGGTTTTTTCCAAGGTGCCGGCGCGCGGACGTTGGAGCTGTTAAATACGGTAAAAGGGGCCCTACATGCCTTTTCGGCCCATGGGGTGAAGTGCTTCCCGCCCAGGCACCCAACAATTGGGCAGGGAGCCGCTTTCCTCCTCCCTTGTCAAACTGCTGCACCCCGGGGCCCAAAGTCCGCCCCCCTCCTCCTCCCCCATCACCACCATCTCAGCCCCCACAAGTACTGCCCATCATACCACATGTGAGGGGACGCAGTGTTTTACGCAGTTTACACCCGGCTTTCCTCGGCGAACAAGTCACACAGGGGAGGAAACTGCTCCGCCTCATGCAGCAAGAAAAACGATGTGTGGCTTTCTCCGCGCCCAAATGCAAATCGGGAAACCCGGGACGGTAAAGGGGGGAACATGGGGGTTTCCCCGCTGCACCCGAGGAGGGAGGTCCGCGCCCGCATGGCGACGTGTTCAATTGTTGTGAAAAGGTTCCTGAAGTTTCCCCGATCTTCAGAACATTCGAAAATGGCCAGGAAACTTTGCTGCACTTTAAATTCGTACAAAGCCAGGGGCACCCTCCTGAGTTGCAGGGAAAGGTCCCCCCAAACAACCCGAATGCGATTTTCCACCCGCTGGAAATTCCCCCTGCAATGTTGGACCGACTTTGAACAGGAAAGGCCATTAACGATTTTTTGATGATCCAGGGAGCAGAATATCCCCCCGTGTAACTTTGATGTCAGACAATGGCAGCTCATCGTGACACCTGCCGTTTGTTGAGGCCTTCGAGGGGCGACGTTATTTTTCAGTCGCCAGGACTACGGGATGAATAACGTCATTCCATGCTTCATGTCCTGGAAAGGCTGAAAAATCTGTCGGGCAGGGGATGGGGACGTGGCGATACATCTCGTGGCCAAAGGTCCGGTGGGGACTGAAAAAGGAGGAGGAGGAAGGGGGGGAGGAGGAGGAAAAGGAGGACATGGAGAGAAAACATTGTCTGGGGGTAATGGGGGGTTTTCTACCCCGTTGACAAGTAGGGGGGAGCAGGAGCAGTGGAGGAGGTGGATGGGAAAGAGGAAGACGAGGAAGACCCCCAAGCACCGTGGGAGTATAAGTGGAAAAAAGGGGGCAGGGGGCCCCCCGGAGTCATTGTGCAGATGGCCCGCAGCTTTCTTATTTTCCCGGGTATGACAGCCGAATAGTCAGCATCGGCAAATGGGATGACTTCTGGCTCTCAACCCTATTGGACCCTCGCTAAAGGTCCAAAATGGAGCCTTTTTCCCAGCATTTTAAGGGAAAAACAAACTCAAATACTATAGGGAAATCCCCGTAATCAGTTTTGGCCGCTGCCTATGTGCCGGCATGTCCCTCCCCTGACAGTCGACCGGGGGGGGTTTCCCCAGTGCTCCGTACTATGCCGCGGCCGCTTGGGGAAGGTGGGGGGTAGGAGCAGTACCAGCTCCATCTTGTAACCTAAGTTGGGGTCATGATGAGCAGCTTCCCCCTTTAAACCCCCCTAGTGGGGAGGGCAGTCCCCAGCAGCAGCAGCAGGACCCGGAGCAGTCCTGAACCAACAGGTTGTGGCCCCTTGGACAGCATGTGCCCCTCAGTTAGAAGATCCGCTGGACTACTGGGCACCAAACTGGATGGTGGCCGCCCAAATTGCCGGTTTTCGTGGAGAACTGTCCCGCCCCGGGCCAGTAGTGTGGCTCAGAGGGTGTTCAGTGCGGCGGGGGCCATCGTTACCCCCAAAGGGGAACCCCCTTTCCACGGGGAAAAGTGGAACGACTGAGCTTTTCAAAATGATCAGGCGTGGATGGCCAGGGGTTTTCCCCAAAACCAAGACTTAGGCGTCAGTCTGGGTTCAAATACCGCCTGCCACTTTCTGATCCGAACCCGCCTGATGCCACAATTGCTGCCAGTTTTTCCATTGTACCACCCTCTTTTTCCGGGATGGATTGCCACCCACCCCAAAACTCTGTTTGTCCACCTATGCCCCGCTGTGGTGTTGCTGTTGCCGTGACATCCCTGTGTCATTTTGCCACTCTCTGACCTCATGGTTGCTCCTGCCGCGTCACCTCAAATCTCTGTCATTTTCCACTCTTTGGGCCCACTCCTTTTTTTTCCCCCCCCAGAATTGTTTTTTGTGCCACTTTTGACCCCATCTGCTGCTGTGGCTGCTGCCTGTTCCCCACTGTGTCATTTTCCACTGCCCCGACCTCATTGCTGCCCGCCCTGACCTCCTCCGTCTTGTGCCACTTGTGGCTTCCCCTGTTTTCCCCCTCCAGAATGTCTTTTGCCCCTGCCTGACCTCATACGCTGTGTTGTGACCTCTACACTGTTGATTGTGCACTCTGTGGCCTAATACTGTTTTGCCACCTCCAAAAATGTCTTGTGCCCCTGTCGACCCCATGTGTGCTGTGGGTCTGCCGTGTCCCCCACCGTGTCATTGTGCCCCTTTCTGACCTCTGCTCTGCCCGTGGCTGCTGCCGGGGTCCTCCCAAAAATTTTTGTCATTGTGCCAATTCTGACCCATGCTGCGCTGTGGCTGCTGCCCTGTCCCCACACGTGTCATTGGCCATTCCCACCCCAGCTGCTTCCGCCTGACCTCCGCTCTCAGTCATTGTGCCATTTTGTGGCTTCCTCCTGTTTTGCCAACCTCCAGAATATCATTGTGCCATGTGACCTTGTGCTTTCCGCCGTGACCTCCGCTCTCAGTCATTGTGCCATTCTGTGGCTTTTTCCCCCTTTTTGTTGCCCCACCTCCAGAATGTCATTGTTTTCCACTCCTGACCCTCATACTGCTGCGTTTGACCTCTACAACTGTGTGATTGTCCCTCTGTGGCCTAATATGTTTTTGCCACCTCCAAAATGTCATTGTGCCACGTCTTCCTCATCTGCTTTCTGTGGCCCCTGCTCCGGTCCCCCACACTGTGGCATTGGCCACTTTTTCTGACCTCATGCTTGCAGTGGCCAAAGCTGTGGTGCCCCTTTTTTTCCCCATTTGTCATTGTGCCCTTTTTTGACCTCAATGCTGCTGCTTGGCTGCGGGGCCCTGTCCTCCACATGGTCATTGTCCACGCCCCCTGACCTCATTCTGTTCCGCCTGACCCCCTCCAGTCATTGTCCTTCTGTGGCTTCCTCCCGTTTTGCCACCTCCCGAATGTCATTGGCCCTGCCTACCTCATGCTGCTGGGGTGCCGCCGGGGACCTCCACACTCTGTCACTAATGTTGCCACCGGCTCTCCTTGTTTTTTTTTTCCCGCTTTCGCTGGCATGACTTTATCAGGCTACATTCCCGCCCTTTAGTTTTTTTTGGGCAGTTTTTTCCCTCTTAAGTGGGCCCCGGGAAATTTTTTATGAAGCGATTCTAAGAGGGCGGCAGTCATTGCTGTCATACTAAAAACACAACTTGTATGAAGACCAAACCAACTCCCTCGATATTTAAAAGGCACAACGTTCTTACCACCCCGCAGGCTCTGTGCAGCCCGGGAAATAGCTGTTTTTTTAAATTTATTGTGCCGAAGTAATTCGGAACGAAGTTATTTTTTGCCGAGAAATTCAGCGAAGTGAACGAAACGAATTTCGGGAAATTCGCCCATCTCTACATGTTATGTTTAGCAGTTATAGAATTTCCTATATATTCTGCAGATGGTTCTGCTCCATTGACATTTTGTTAATGCCAGCACGGACTTCAGTCACATCCTGCTAAACGACAGTGAGGGATCATTTTGATAACTGCATTTTTTGGGGAAAACAATGCTGTATACTAGTTTAGGCAAAAAAGAACACAATAAAAAAGGGGATATGAAAAGTTGTAAACATGGATGAAATAGGTATTATTACCAGTATTTACTCTTTTCTGAACTCAAAGTAGAGCTGATCCATGATGTAAAAAAGTAGGTTTAACACAGGAAAGATTGAAGGATAAAGCAGCATTATCTAGGAAGGAAATTATCATAGATTTTTAAAGGGATTGTCCAGTTGTAAAAAATAAATACATAAATTAGTGGGCGGTGGGGAAGGGGGAGTCTAAATAAAAAAAAAAAAAAAAAAAAAAAAAAATATTAACCTTTAAAACCAGATGTTTACCAGCAATGAACACAATTTTTAGGGCACCTGCTGATCTCGTCTTGTCAACATCATTGACATATGACCCTGCAGTCAATCATTGGCCTAAGCAGTCATGTGTCTTTCAAACAGGAAGTGACCACTGAGGCTTGTGAAATCCTGCAGGTTCAGATAAATAGTAAACATGATGTCATCAGCCTGGAGCAGCTGGTCCTGAGCCTAGTGCTGGAACCCAGCTGGTTAGCAATGTGAGTCCTTTAATTTTTTTTTCTATTTCAGTCTCTCCCTGGCCCACTAAAATGTTTTTTTTTCAATGGACAGCCCTTAAAGTGCAAGTAATGATTGCTTTGTTGATCAACACAGGTTCACGTAAAATAATTATGGTAACCCTTAAATTTAGCTGTTAGAAAATTCTTACCGATACAATCAGGGATATGCAAGTATTTTTTTTGTTTTTCATAAAATGAGGGAACTACATTTGAGGGCAGAGAAAATTAAATAAAGCTCTTCTAATAAATATAGCTGATACTAACATATCAAAATATAAAAGGGTTGTCAGGTCTGGACAATCCCTTTTTGTTATATAGGTCGCTTTACAATAAACTGATCAGAAAGTGTCTGTCTGCTGGGATCTGCAATGATCATCTCAAATCTGTAAGGAAACAGGACATTAGGAGCGACATGTATGAAACTTGGCAAGTCAAGACCATTTTTTTTCAGTGTATAATGCATCTGAATACAATATATGAAAGTTGTAAATGTGCTGTCATAAATGGTGCCTAAGCTTCGAGTCGCGTAGTGTATATGTTTCACGCGCCGCGGTACTTTGGAGCATTACTAATGTGCCAGACGTGTATAAATGAATGCCAGAATTCAATAATTGCTGCTAAAACAGTTCATTGAGTTGATTTTCTATTTTTTTATTAAAATTTTTAGTTTTTTATAAATTTTTTTTTTAAATTTTATAATTAAAATCTTACAAAATGCTTTTTTATACCTATATATTATGTTAATTTGTTTTCTGAAAAATATAGGTCAGTGGGTCAGACTTTAGTCAACATACAGCAATAGCCGTCACACCACAGGTCTCGCCGAGACTTTTGGTGCAACATGCAGGATATTACCATAGTTTCTATTCACTGACATGCTATTCTATTGCCTTTTGTTTTATTTCTAGCCTGCTATGATGTGTTTTTAATCACTTATAACACTATGCTAACTCCGTAAATACACAATTGAGAATAGGATTTATGGTAGATGCTGCACTGGTTTAATAAATTTATATTATTTAATTTAAAATTAATTTTAGATTTTATTAATTTTAAATACATTTTATAAGAGATAATTTTATATTTTTGGGATATTATATAAGTTAATATTAATTTTATATTATGCAATTTATTTTGAAATTTATATAATTTAATTTCATATAGTTTAATTATTGTCATAACTTACTTTTTATTATTGTGCTGGTATAAGTTGAGAAATAACAGAAATTTTTGGCCCTAATGGCAAATCTAGTTCCATTATGAAAACTCAGGCTCAGACAGACGACATTAAAATGGTCTTGCTGTTTGAGCAGTTATGCACCTAGTTTTGCCCTCCCACATTCATAAATGTGTCTAATATTACGAATGTGGTGCAAAACCCCCACATGTTTGGCACATTACAAAGTGTCGAGTCTGGAACACAGTGCATCAAACATGCCCGAACATAGAGAAAAAAAGGACTGAATGCTCACTTTTGGCGTATATTTCTCACCAGTATAGTGAAAATGACCCGTTCATACATGTCACCCTAGGTGTTTGTTTTTCATTCAGCACCACCAGGGGAAAACTGGCAAATTAATTAATTGTCTTTTGTGATACAGGATAAATCTTCTAAATTAAGTTACACTGTTTATAACTATTCTTCATTTTGACCAATAGATCAGAATCCAAAACATAGGAGCTCCCGCTATTAACTCACTAGTAGGGTGTGTAAAAGTAGGATTTTGTAAACTAGACAACCCTTTCAATGTGTAAAGTTGTACTATTTCACATGAAGGGATTTTCCCATCTCACATATTTACGGCATATCAATAGGATATGCCATAAATGTGTGATTTGTGTGGGTCCCACCTCTGAGACCTGCATCTGTTTTGAGAATGAGCCCCCAAGAGTCTCTTTTGAGAATGGAGAGGTGGTCAGAAGTTCTCAGTATATTTAAGCAACCAGAACTTCCATCAAAATGAATGGGACAGTTCTGACCACCTCTCCATTTCCAAAGGAGATATTTAGGGGCTTGTTCTCGGAAAAGGTTCAGATCCCGGAGGTGGGAACCGCACCAATCACACATTTATGGCATCTCCTATGGACATGCCATAAATATATAAGATCGGAAAACCCTTTTAATAATTAATAGTCACTTGTATCATTCCAAACTGTAATCCAACGTTATCAGAATAGCAGATTTCATAATAAATTATCAATTACAAAATAACAATGTATTACTTAACTAGTAAATAGTTTCAATAGAAATGATGCTCTGCCTAGTATTATGAAACATCCAGTTGAAGAACTATGCAATACTAATATGTGTGAAGCACTATTTTAAGTATGCAATCCATATCTGCCAAGTGAGCAACAAGCATACAACATAAATGATATTAACCGAGTCAGCATGAAAAATATAGTTATGTATCTTATAAGTGATTTTACTATAAATTAGATGTAGTGATAGTTTTGGTTATAAAACTCCACATTATTATATTACAGATTGCCTGGTATAATACCATTTCTGTAAATTTAAATTTGTTACTGGAGTGTTAAAAACCCTTTGGTACTATAAAATTACAGGGTTTTAGAAACTTCCACTAATTGTTAATCATGCCACTATAAAATATACACATATTACCTAAGCTCCACTGTTTTAGTTTGCTTAACAGATTAATGTATGTAACTATAAGACTCACAACAAAAGCAAATACTCTGGTTTGCACTTTATGTGACCCACCTTGTCTTGTGTAATCAATAGCATTTAATTAATACAATAACCCAGGATACATTTTGCACTTGTTGTGATCCTCCCTTAATTTCTGCTAACTACAACATAGGTGATTCCACTGCACTCCATTTAGGACCTTAGCAGTAATTGAAATAGGGCAATCACTAACCATAGACTAATTCTAAGTGCCCTATGGTTCTTATCATACTCCATTTTCTCTATTTCAGGAACCGGCAGAAGCATCAAGTCAATCAAGTAGGAGGTAAGATTGGTTACCGTTTGAGGTGCCATTCTGATCGTGATGTTTTTCTGCCTCCAACCATTTAAATTATTATGGAGGATAAATCTAAAAAGCAAAACATTTAAATGAAATAAAAAGAATATAAGAAACTAAAATAAATTTATAGGCACAAGAATCACAATGGAATTTTACACTAGAAAAAATTTGTCTGTATTTGAACAATTCAAATTAATTTTGAAATCATATTGGCTGCATTCTGTAAAAGAATATAGAACAACATAATAATAAATATAGGCTAACGTAATTTATAGAAAAGAAAGGGCATAGCAATTGATCCTTGTAAGATGTTGTATGACAAGGACCTGCTGAATCTCTTGTGTGTTAAAAATAGAAAAAGACACTTGAGATGTAGAGCAGGTTTGAACTTTCCATCCATCCTCTTTATATGCTGCTGACATTAGGCAGTACACAGGATGGGAAGAAAACAGCAAGTGCTTTGGCGCCCTATATTTGACTTACAGGCGGCTTTTTAAGATTGTGTCACTGACCTTTGTCCAAAAGTAGGACTAATTAGGCCATGTTAGGACATTGCAGTGAGCTTGTTGGAGTTCTTAGGTTTTCAGTGCAGATTCTGCAATAAAACTTTGCCAAGAATACCAGTATACTAGATGTGTACATCCACCTTTAGCAGAAATAATCAGAGTGGAATCCAAGGCATGCTGCAGGTTTGCAATTACACTGCACGTCTATTATTTTGCAGAATTTCCACAGATTTTTGCTGCAGGTTTCATCCTCTTCATTACATTGTAACAAATGATGATATTGGAGTGTGGATAATCTAAATAATAAAAAATCAGTTACATCTGAATCGAGTCTTATAAATAAACACAATATAAAAATTGTTATGTAATGAAAAAAGACCACATATCCATGAAACTAGAAAACTAGAATAACTTTTATTCACATTACTTTATCTATCTATCTATCTATCTATCTATCTATCTATCTATCTATCTATCTATCTATTACCAGAAAAAATTGCAGCACACCCAATTGAGAAATAATCCCCCCCCAAAAAATACTTTTATTTCCCAATTGGGAGTGCTGTGATCTCTTCTGATATCTATCTATCTATCAATCTAGTTATCTATGTATATATACACTCACCGGCCACTTTATTAGGTATACCTGTCCAACCGCTCGTTAACACTTAATTTCTAATCAGCCAATCACATGGCGGCAACTCAGTGCATTTAGGCATGTAGACATGGTCAAGACAATCTCCTGGAGTTCAAACCGAGCATCAGTATGGGGAAGAAAGGTGATTTGAGTGCCTTTGAACGTGGCATGGTTGTTGTTGCCAGAAGGGCTGGTCTGAGTATTTCAGAAACTGCTGATCTCCTGGGATTTTCACGCACAACCATCTCTAGGGTTTACAGAGAATGGTCCGAAAAAGAAAAAAAACATCCAGTGAGCGGCAGTCCTGTGGGCGGAAATGCCTTGTTGATGCCAGAGGTCAAAAGAGAATGGGCAGACTGGTTCGAGCTGATAGAAAGGCAACAGTGACTCAAATAGCCACCCGTTACAACCAAGGTAGGCAGAAGAGCATCTCTGAACGCACAGTACGGCGAACTTTGAGGCAGATGGGCTACAGCAGCAGAAGACCACACCGGGTGCCACTCCTTTCAGCTAAGAACAGGAAACTGAGGCTCCAATTTGCCCAAGCTCATCGAAATTGGACAGTAGCAGATTGGAAAAACGTTGCCTGATCTGATGAGTCTCGATTTCTGCTGCGACATTCGGATGGTAGGGTCAGAATTTGGCGTCAACAACATGAAAGCATGGATCCATCCTGCCTTGTATCAACGGTTCAGGCTGGTGGTGGTGGTGTCATGGTGTGGGGAATATTTTTCTTGGCACTCTTTGGGCCCCTTGGTACCAATTGAGCATCGTTGCAACACCTTGTTGAATCTATGCCACGAAGAATTGAGGCAGTTCTGAAGGCAAAAGGGGGTCCAACCCATTACTAGCATGGTGTACCTAATAAAGTGGCCGGTGAGTGTATTATATATATATATATATATATATATATATATATATATATATATATATACACACACACACAGTTGAAGCCAGAAGTTTACATACACTATATAAAAAGACACATACGCATGTTTTTCTCACTATCTGCCATGAAATCAGAATAAACCTTCCCTGTTTTAGGTCCATTAGGATTACCAAAATTATTTATATTTGACAAATGTCAGAATAATGATAGAGAGATATTTTTTTAAGGCATTTTATTACTTTCTGCAAAGTAAAAAGTTTACATACACTATAATTACTATGCCTAAACAATTTTGGACAGCCCATATGATGATCTCATGTCTTTGGAAGCTTCTGATAGGTTTATTGGCAACATCTGAGTTAGAGACACCCTTGTGGATGTATTTTTTAATGCACACTAGAAACATATTGCTTCTGTGTGTAACATCATGGGAAAGTCTAAAGAAATCAACCAAGGTATCGGGAAGAGAATTGTGGACTTGCACAAGTCTGAATCATTCTTGGGTGCAATTTCCAGATACCTGAAGGTGTCTCGTTCATCTGTGTAAACAAATATATGCAAATACAAACAAGATGGAAATGTCCAACCATCATGTTGCTCAGGAAGGAGACAGGTTCTGTGTCTCAGAGATGAACGTGCTTTGGTCTGACATGTGCATATCAACCCAAGAACAAAAGCAAAAGACCTTGTGAAGACGCTGCCAGAAGCTGGTAAGATTGTGTCATTATCCACAGTGAAATGAGTACTGTATCAACATGGGATGAAGGGCCACTCTGCCAGGAAGTGGCCATTACTCTAAAAGAAACATATAAAAGCAAGATAATTGTTTTCAAATGCACACAGGACCAAAGACCTACCTTTGTGGAGACATGTCCTGTGGTCTGACGAAACTAAAATTGAACTGTTTGGCTACCTTTACATCTGGAGAAAAAAGGGAGAAGCTTGGAAACCTAAGAACACCATCTGGTGCACTTCACAAAATAGATGGCATCATGAGGAAAGAAGATTATTTGGCAATACTGAAGCAACATTTCAAGAGATCATCTAGGAAGTTAAAGCTTGGATGGAAATGGGTCTTCCAAATGGACAATGACCCAAAGCATACTGTCAAACTGGTTACAAAGTTGCTTAAGGATAACCAAGTCAATGTTTGGAGTGGCCATCACAAAGTCTTGATCCAAATCCTATTGAAAATGTATGGGCAAAGCTGAAAAGTCAGGTGCGAGCAAGGCGACCTACAAACATGGCTCAGTTTCACCAGTTCTGTCAGGAGGAATATTCCAAAATTGCTACCAACTATTGGGAGAAGCTTGTGGAAGGATATCCAAAATGTTTGTCCCAAATCATTTTATTAAGTTAAAATCTACTACATAGGTCGGTTAATGAAAAAACAAAATTACATAATTTATAATAGCATTTGGAATTGGTCAAAGACGTTGAATGTACACTAGCTCGAAAAACACTAAGGATGACATATATAAATGGGGCTGTGACCGTTTTCTGCCATGCTTTGAGCAGAAAAAAAAAATAGTAGCCCTGTTCTATAGATGTATGAACAATTGTACGCTAAAACTTGGCACCTTCTGCAACAGACAATGCACTTTTGAATGCATGCGCATGCGCCAAAAATATGCTATGAAAGACATACCACACACCAAATTTGGAACTCTTATACATTCGGCATCTTCTGCACTAAGAAAAAGTCAGCTAGAACAGGCGAGTTAACGACAAGTTCATACACGTGGCCCTAAGATGTTTTGAGAGAAAAACATTTTAGTGAGAATCTTCAAAACCTAATGCACATTAGTAAATCTAAATAGGTGTTAATAGGCTCTTAAAAACTACTTAAAGCAAAATAAAAATGCAGACATGTAATGCAATTATCAGAATCTTTTTATCTGATCACTGTTATGAGATAAAATGTACATATGTAGCAAAACTTAAGTGGACATATAACGTACTATGTTATCTTGGCACACAATGTTTTCTCAACTTTATCAATGCTTTTCAGTGGCTTTTGTTTAGAGATAACATGAAAAGGCATGATATCATGGTCATGCTAAATAATGCTACATGCATATTATGTGGCCAAATGGTACATGTTATTTCTGTCCATACATGGTACATACTGTTTATCTTCTGCTTCACTTTTATTGGCGCTTATATCTGTTTGCACACAGCTAGTTGTATTAGATTCACCCTACTTATCAAATAATTAGTCTTTTGTTCCAGATCACGATACTTGAACATGATTTATTTCACTGTGGAAATAACTATTGTATTTGGAAAGCTGGTATTTGTTAATATAGTTCTGAAATATGATGTTGAGTCACACCGAATATAAAAGGAAAAAGTCAGTTTAAGTTATGTCCAAATTACAAAGCTTTTACCCTATGATTTAAAATGTTAGCAACTACTAGTAATGCAATGACTTTCCAAGTGCCACTGGGACACAATAGGATTTGAAGCTGCCAGCTAGAGAGTCACATGTGTTTGACCGAGGTGTAATGTGTTGTAGCTTGTGAAGTGCAGGTTGGTGAACACCTGCGTTAAGAGTTTTATGTCCTTTCAAGTAGTTATTTTAGTTTTTGATATTTAAGCTGTTGTCTCATAAAGAGAATCATTTTGCATAATTTTGCCACATGGACTTCACTGAGTGGAGTTCCGTACTCTAGATGACCCTCTAACCCTCCACAGGCATTTTTGCAGACGGTTTGCGGTTTTAGAAATAATCTGAAAACCGACGTGCAATGTTCTCCTTAGACTAATAGAAAATCCGTTCAGTGGGGACTGCTGAACGGATTTTCTATTAGTCTAAGGAGAACGTTTTCCACTTTACGTTTTTTGACAGCGGCGGTGTAACAAAAAACTTAGAACATGTTCATTCTTCCACCTGGTTTTCGTGCGAAACATGAACATATAGGTGCGAAGGGGGACGGCTTGAATTCACAAACCGCGGACAAAAGCTGTCCCCCTACGTGCCAAAAAAATACAAAATACCGTTCAGAAAATCCGATTGGTAACTGATCTTTGCAGTGTGAATGCACCCTAATAGTCAGAGCATGGAGCTCTAAGCAGGAAGTGTCTTCTGTTCTGATGGACCTATTTCATTCATGTATGATACCTGTTATTGTCAGGGACTTCAAAGCTGTTCATTTTGTTGATCAAGAAAGTTTAGTGAAAAGTTACAGCTTCTTCTTTGCAAAGTAGCAACTTTCAGTGTTCTCAAAGTGTTTCTCATTCCATCTCAATACTTTATGACCAAAAATGCCACAAGAGACCAGAAATACTACATACGTTAATTTAAATAAATAGCTGTTCAAACCAGGTAAAGTAATTTGTTGGACAAAAATACACGTTCAGAGAAAGAGCATTGCCATATTAACTGTTTTTCTTACTATTATGGAAACTTATTCTCCTGCTGTTAGTAGTAATAATGACTATGTCAGATATGGAAATATGTTTTTCTACAGAAAGAGGTCACCATTTAGTTGATTAAATCTCAATTTTTCATTCCAGTTTAGAGGTAGGTCTTTGTTGTAGAAGCTGAGGTCAGACAAAAATAATTAATTTAGGTCTTATATTTTTATGCGGGCAAATTGTTTTTGAAGTAAAATAAAGAGCATTAAAATATGCTAATAGTATGTGACAATTGGGATGCATTATTTTCCTCAGTTATTTGTCCAGAATGGTTAAAAGCATTCACATTAAGCACTTAAAATGTCAGATAAAACAAGTTATTGTTTTGCATTTTCTATGGAGATCAACTACATAAAATCAGATGATGCTGGCTACTTTTCTACCCTCATTTTGTGGAATAGTTAATTATTATTATTTTTATTATTATTAGGTAAAAGGATAATCTAAATTTAAACTATAAACATTTTTGGCAACTCGAATCTCTTTGTACACTGTGATTTTTGACCCAATAATAAATGGTAGGTGGCTTTAAAAATTGTTACTAGTAGTGTTGAGCGATTACGTTGGCTATCGACATCGGCGATAGTCGATAGTCGGCCACCATCGATAAGGTTTTTCGATAGTGAGCAGTCGATTATGAGCGATGACCATTAAAGTCTATGGGAGAGCAACAACACCATCATTCTTACACCCAAACAGGGCTGGATAAGCTGGAATTAACAGCCACAACAGTCAAATGGATACCTGCTACATCTTAGGCACAACACTTAGGCTATAAAAGCCACAGAAAAAAAGTCACACACCATTCACTATCCCTGTCTTGTACCACAGCATGACCCTTAAACCTGCATCACCCACAAATAGTGTTGAGCGATTTTTATCGACAAAGTTGAAATCGGCAAGGTTTTTATGGTGATCGAAATTTCCAGATCATGCGATAATTAAGGTTAAAATCTGTGCATCATCTATTAAGATCGCGCCTTTTTCGACGCTTCCTGTAATTTTGGCGGCCAGCAAATCAGATTACAGAATAGAGCAGGGTGAGATGTGTGTGCGACGTCATGACTGGGATGTGTATGGTTGCGATTGGCTGGAAAAATCACATGACCTCGTTTTACATAGAACAGCGTTTCCTGTTTCAGCCTCAGTGTCTCTCAGCGTCTCATAGGGATAGGACCTGCGCTCTGCCTGTGGCCAAAACAGCTCAGCGAAAAATTTGTCTATTTCTGCACAGAGAAACCTCTACTATTAGCTGTGATCCTTCCAATTTAGTTATATTAGAGATTTGAATTTTTTATGCAGTTAGCTATAGAATTTTAACGCCGCATCTACCACTGTAAATTCCCGGGGGGGGGAGCAGGGGGGGGCCCCGCGGGCGAACACAGACAAGCTCTATCTATAAAGAACACTGGATAAAGTTCCAAGACTTAGTGTAGACATTGTAGTGGAATATCTTTATTATTAACAGTTTGCTATTGAAATATTTCCTGGATATTAGGCAGCCTGAACTTATATTGGATACACATCATTTCTAGTAACTGCAGGTCTCTTTGTTAGGTGCAAAACTCCACTTTTATTATCAGTATACATTTCAGATATGTGGTCATTTTAATTTTACCCATTACACCTGTGACTGTTGATATATCCAACTTGCAGTTAAATTACAATCCAGCAATCTTGTAGTCAGCACAGGTGGTTTGTTGCCAAAAATACCGTGTATCATACAAAAACATAACAGTTACGTGTTTTTTGACTTTTGCGCACCCAGCATTGTTCATTGACGCAGCATCCACGTAAATCTTAAAACAGCAATTCTATATTCACCACAGGTAAATTGAAAGGTGCAAATAATACTGTGTATTATACGAAAACATAACATCCGTGTTTTTTGACTTTTGCGCACCCAGCTTGTTCATTGACGCAGCTTCCACGTAAATCTTAAAACAGCAATTCTATAGTCACCACAGGTGAATTGAAAGGTGCAAAAAATACCGTGTATTATACGAAAACATAACAGATACGTGTTTTTTGACTTTTGCGCACCCAGCTTTGTTCATTGACGCAGCATCTCCACGTAAATCTTAAAACAGCAATTTTATATTCACCACAGGTGAATTGAAAGGTTCTGTGACTTTTATAACCTAAGTGTGTTGCCTAAGATGTAGCACGTATCCATTTGACTGTTGTGGATGTTAATTTCAGCTTCTCCAGCCTTGTTTGGGTGTAATAATGAAGGTGTTGTTGCTCTCCCACAGACTTTAATGGTAATCGCTCATAATCGATGCTCACTATCGAAAAACCTTATCGATAGCGGCCGACTATTGACTATCGCTCGATCTCGATAGCCAACACAATCGCTCAACACTACCCACAAATTAAAAAGTGCCAGAAGGCAGTATTATTTGAACCATCATTTTACTTGAACTGGACATTGAATATCCCTGTCCTGGAACGCAGCATGAGCCCCAAACCTGCATTAACCCACACATTTAAAAGTGTCGGAAAAAGGAGTCTTTCAACCACTATTTTAGTTTCACTGGACATTGACTATCCCTGTCCTGGGCCACAGCATGAGCCCCAAACCTGCATGACCCCAGATTAAAAAGTGCCGGAAAAAGGAGTCTTTCAACCACCATTTTAGTTTCACTGGACATTGACTATCCCTGTCCTGGGCCACAGCATGAGCCCCAAACCTGCATGACCCCAGATTAAAAAGTGCCGTAAAAAAGGAGTCTTTCAACCACCAGTTTAGATTCACTGGAAATTGACAGGGCCGGAGTTACAGTGGGTGCGGTGAGAGCCCAGGCTGGCGTCCGTCATCTATTAACACGCAGGTTAAAATGCCCTGATGACGCAGCAACGAAAACTGTCGTGCTGAAGCAGAGTGCGGAAGCGGAAGTGTGAGAACTCCAGCCTTCCTCAGTACACAGTCAAGACCTGGGTAGCGCTTGCCCCTCCGTATGAGTGCAGACCAATTGAGCTTCACTTGGAAATACTGGTGGTTAACGCTCCTGTTCCACCCAGGTGCCCTTTTTCTTGGCATTCTTTTTCTCATTTTACTCAACGTGCTGGAGGAAATGGTCTCTGTACTATGTTCTCTGTCCGTGCTCCATACTCCATGTCCTCTGAATAACCTACATCTGGTCAAGTTTTCCTGTACCTCCCTTGTACAATTCAGAGGAATTTTTTTACCAGCTATTTTGTACATGCAAGTTTTTTAGTAGTTTAATTCTAGAAAACACATTTTTAAAATAGGATGGAATCCCACCATGTCTTTGTTTCTCTTCTTTTAATTGTATTAAATGGGTTGTCTCAATACAGGGATTGATAGCTATGTTAAAGATCTTGCAAAAACAAGGCATTTTGCAATATGTGTCCATTAACAGTGTCCTACCTATTCCTGTTCTGTTAGAAACAATTTTTTTTTATAATAGGACCTGTAGTATAGCTGCATTTCAAAGCAAAATGCCCCCAAAATTTCAAAGCATGACCCTTGAGCTACTTTGGTCAATTGTGAAGAACATATGTCTGTTAGAAACAACATTTTTTTATAATAGTACCTGTAGTATTGCTGCATTTCAAAGCAGCATGACCCAAAAAATTATAAAAATGACTTCTCAGCCACTGTTAAAAATTGTGAGGGAGAAATGCCACTTAGAAGCCACATTTCTGTTCCAAAGGTCCATGATTATTTCTGTATCTCAAAGCTACATGACCCCAAAAAATTATAACTATGACTTCTCAGCCACTATTAAAAATTGTGAGGGAGAAATGCCACTTAAAAGCCACATTTCGGCTACAAAGGACCATAATTATAGTTGTATCTCACAGCAACATGACCTCAAAACCATTGACAATGCGAAAACTTCTTAAGATAAAGTGAGTAAATGGAATACGGTGTTGTCATGAAACCTTGCTGTCTTTTACAGTCTCCTCACAGCAAAACCAGCAAAATGAACTGTTGGGAAAAGAGAATAAAAATTGCAGTAAGAAATGATCATTTTAAAAAAAAAGTTTTCAAGACCACCATTACTGTTTGAAAAGGAATGTGAAGTAGACCAGCAAATAATCGGAGACCTCGGCAATTGGGGCCACAACATATTTAGAGATCCATGCCTGATTCATCTTGATGAAAGTCAAACGATTCACATTATCTGTGGAAAGCCGGATGCGTTTGTCTGTAAAGACCCTCCAGCTGTGCTGAAGGTTTCCCCTCTGATATGACGCTGGTGTGGGAAGGGACAAACCTTTTTATGGGTGACGAGCCAGCTTGGGCCTTTGTCCATTTTGGATACCCAGAAGTATATTTTGGGGCCGGGAAAAAAATTTCAAAAACATCGGGTTTTTGAGGGCCCGAGTCGTTCACCATGATTTAAAACTGATCTCTGTGTGTTGGATGGGTGCCCCGCATTGCATGCGTTTGGGGAGGTTTGGGAAAAAAGATTTTACAGAGGTCACCCATTGGCTTCTGCCCCTTTTTCCCGCTGCTGCCGCTAAGGGCCCACTTGGGCCACTCTATGTGTCACGTTGTGATGTTGTTCCACGTGACATTTGGGGGAAGTTAAGCAGCGGAAAAAGGTTCAATTGATCAAACGGCAAGGTCTCCATTTTTTTGCATTTTACTTTTCATTGGGGTTTGGGGGGAAGGGGAAAAAATGCTGGGGTTTTTTTTTTTTAGGGGATCCAGGAGGGTGGCCCCCCAGTAACTGTTGTTAATTTTTTATGGCCTTTAATTTCGAGGATCAAAGTTGGAGGAATTGGAGCATCCAAGCACTCATGTGGAGATGGAGCCTTTTATTTCCCGCCTTGGGGCGGGGGAACTGCAAACTGAACTTCTTTCCCTTTCCTCGCCTCAAATTTTGCGCCAACCCTTTCCAAGGGGGGACATCGGTAAATCGGTGTCTTGGAATCTCATCCTTCCTCCCTCCCCTGCCCCCGGAAAAGCTTCAAAAACAGCCCTGACTTGCCCGAGTGATTGGCCCCCTTGCACTAGCTTGGACCCCGCCATGCCCAATGGGGAAGGGCCGGGTGAAATTGTGAAAATGTCGGGGCCTCGTGGATTTTTAAAGGGGAAAGGGTCCGTGTCCGCATCTGTGGCCGTTCCCCTCCCCCGTCGTGGCGGGCCCCGGTTTTTTCTGGGGTGTCCAACGTTTGTTCCAGAAAAAGGATCAACCCCAATGCTCATGGACCCAAAGGGGGTTGTCCACACTGACCAAATTTTTGGGGGCTTCTTCAAAAATGGCAAGGGATGGTGCAGAGCTCTTTCACCCGCCTCCACTTCGGGGGCTAAAAAAACCCCGGTCCGCCACCCTGCTTGTTTTAGGCCCTTGTGTCCCCTTGTAATGGAAAAGGATTGCGCTGCTGCCACCCAACGTGGAGCATGTGGAGGGGGGAATTCCCGGTGTTGCCAAAGTCAAAAAGGGGCGGTTGACGGGGGGGCCCAGCTGACGCTGCAACGAGCCAGGGGGACGAAGCAGGGTGGAAAAGGGGAAGTGCGAACCCTTTGACTTGAGCCTTTTCCCCGCGACGTCCGACCCAGGAGGGTCTTTTTGAAAATTTTTGGCGACAAGGGTTCCCTGACCCTGTGGGCCCGGGACAGGGGGTGTGTCCAACCCACCCA